>JAVQKI010024384.1:0-14006 GCA_036025975.1 Nematalosa erebi
TTTTTTTTGTTGTTGATGGGGGTGTGTGGGTGGGTGGTGGGGGTGGAAGGGGGTGGGGGTGGGAGACTGGACGGGATGGGCTATGTTTGGTTTTATTGTTCTCACAGTTCTCAAAGCCATACTATGTTTTGATGGACTCCATTTTATGTGGTGAGCAAGGAGCCACTTGGAGCTGGTTGTCGTCAAACTTCTGCTGAGCCAAACAACCCTCCCACCCGCCCAGCTTGTACCTGATCTCTGCCAGATCACACAATGGCCCTCCTGTCAATCCTTCGGAGCTTGTTTCAAGAGGACGCCGGCTGCAGAGTGATGTGTTCTGTGGTCAAGTCAGGTTTCATGATATGTGATGTCTCACACAGCGCTGTCATGCATGTCTGTTGACTTCGTATGGCATTTGGTGACGTAGAACAAGTGTTTTGCATTAAATTGAATGTGTCCTTGGCATGACATCTCAGGGCCCATATTTTTTGTATTTATGGCGGGCCACACACTCGTATGCTCTCTCACAGCAATCTATGGTTTAAGCACGAGAGGGCCCGTCTAATGAAAGCATTAATCATAACCATATCCCACTCGGCAAGCACCAGAGAGAGAATTACTATTAAAAGCAGGGTAGATGACTGTACCCAGAATCATGGATCACCCTCTACCAAAACAGACCCTTTGACATGTGAAAATGGGCATTGTTTCATTCCTAATGGATCAGACAAAAAACCCATTAGCCTTGTCTGGTGTTGCACATTTCTCTGCTCTTGGACAGTTGCTGGCCCCTTCAAAAGGGTTCCTGACCATTGATGAGCATGCTTCATAACCCTAGCACTAATTGGTCAAATTACAAAATTGTTTGGCCATTCTCTGGTAACAAGAGTCTGAGATGCTGCTGTATTGAAGGACACCTCTGCCGGCCTTTTTTTCTTTTTTTTGAGAGACAGTTCCTAGTGTCCTGCTGGCCTCGCGGTAACGCAACACTCAGGCAAAGACGACGTGGGGAAGGATAGGGTGTCATCTACATGAAATGGATACACTGTCTCCAATTACATGTAGCGCTTCTTCGTTCATGTCAGGACAGCCAAAATGACATTAGAGGGGCTAAGTGACTATATGTAAGAAAAAAGGTACATAAGTAGAGGTCACTTTAAATAAAACTGTTAAGTGTTAAATAGCATTTCTGAAACAAATTTATCTCAAAAGATATAATAAGGAAAAAGAGCCTTTCTTAGTCATTATAAGAAAGACACTCTATTCACAGAACTGTTGTGTAATAAGAGCCGTGCTTGAGTTTCAGTTAAGAGCGTTGATCCCCTTGTTCTTGCTGTTTTCTTAATCCTCTCAATCCCTAGATAGCAGTAACTGAGGTATTGCCTTTTTCCTGTCATCAAGATAATGACACTGTTTTCAGTCCGTCTGGCTTGTCAATCCGTTTATACACCCGCTCTGTCATGCCTTACACAGGCAGCTTTAGAATGGCAGCGCTTCCATCAGCCACAAACGCATGCTTTGAGGGTTTGGGATGAGCTGGGAGAGTAAAGAGGATTGCTGTACAAGCTAAACCAAAACTAAAGCTCTGTAGCTGCTCACATGAAATAATGGATGCCCGCCTCTCAGCTTCCAGATCCCTATTACAGTGGACATTTGTGTTTTATAAACTTCAAGGATACCCTCTCTTTTACTCTTTCCATATGGGTCAAGAAATGCAATCGGTTAAGCAGATTTCATTTAAAAGGTTTCTAAGGTTTCCTTGTAAAGATGGTAAGATATCTGTGGCATATGTAAGCAGTTACTGTACAGCTTTGTTATGAGTGGGGAATGGGGGGTTACGAAAGTCATACTGTTGTGTTTGTGCATCTAAAGACCTGACTTCTCCTCCCATGATTCTGGACAAAAAAAGGGCAGAATGAGCCAAGAAGCTACACCCTATTATTTCTGTATTATGGCCTGCAAATTGTGCTGAGGGTTGTAATACAGTTTAGCAGCTAAACAAATACAAGCAACCATGGCACACATCGAATGATGAACTCAAAGGCTGTCTGTCTTTTCTTATAATTAAACCTAAGCATAAAAACAAAGATGCCCTGTTAGGCAGCTATCTATCTCTCCTTAATCATCAGTCTGATTGATTAAAGGAGGGTCAACCACAAATAAAGCTTCATTATTCACTGACAGCACCCCTGTCTAAACACTTAATTCAGGTTTTAATAGTATTAGCCTCTATAATTACGCCAATTTGCTTTAAAATTCCATTCACGCTGTGCGTTCGTTGCCGTTTGCACTGATTAATTACGTTCAGTCCAACACGGCTCTCTAAACTCATCCATCCTTTTGAACTAAATGATTAACAGACTGTACACTGGAAGCCCGTTACGAGTGCCAGCACTGACGTGTCGCTCGGGCGAACCGCAGAGCCACCAGAGGGCTTTGAAGCCGAGATAATAAAGGAAGACGCGGTGACCACCCCCTTTTCCTGTACACCTTCTTCATTAAATCACACCGCCTAAATGTTTGCCGGGTGGCCGCCTTCCTCTGCTTTGTAACAGTCGGCTTTTGTCACAATATGTGTGTGTGCGCATGTAAGCGCACAGACTTTTCCTGAAATGCGTGGAACATCTGGATGCTGGCTGTTAAAAACAAAATGGTGGGGAGGGCTGGAGGGTGGAAAAGGGCTGGGTGTGGAGGGCTGGGTGGGGTGTGGTGGTGGAGGTGGAGGTGGTGGTGCGCAGGAAAGAAAGCTCACATCCTATTAAAAACGTTTCAGCCAATGTCAAGCTGAGAAAACGTAAAGCCTCAACTCCTCCAACAATGCATCTGGCACAAACAAAACGGAGCACCCAATTTGTTACATGGAGGCTGCAGGAGTACGTGCAGGGATAATAAAACATCTGTGTCTATGCCCCCAGCCCCCCCCCCCCCGCCTTTCCCTATCCCCCAATCCCCACGCCATCGTGAATGAGGAAAACAACACACACACACACACACACACACACACACCCAGACCAGCTTCCCTGTGCCACTCCTTGGATGAGGTGCTGCATAGCAACATTCGCCCCACATTTACAGGAGCCACACACACACCCAAACCCCAAACAATCCCCCCACTACTTCTACTACGACACAGACACACACAAACACACAGCCCTTCCATTGCTATTTGCACCATTTGGCTACCTAAGGAATAACATACAGCGCTACTGCGTATTTTCACCAAAAAAAGGATCGGAGCTCTAAAGCAGAGGTGCCAGCCAGGCATCGCTCCCTCTCATGACACACAGAGTGAGAGAAGTGGCATCTCCACAGGCCCTGAAGCCCAGGATTAGTGTGAGGGACAGCTCCACAGTTTGAACCACACTTGTCATTATTTACATTTCCACAAAGATAAAAAAAGAAAACTTAGTATAGTGTAGACATACATACTCTTTTGATACTGTGAGGGAAATTTGGCCTCGGCGTTTATCCAAATCGGGACACACACACAGCACAGTGAGGTGACATACACGCTTACCCAGAGCAGTGCGCTGCCTGCTACACTGGCACCTGGGGGGAAGTGAGAGGTTGGGTGCCTTGCTCCAGGGCACTTTAGCCCTGGATGTACAGGTCAGGGACCAAACCAGAAACCCCTCAGTTTCGAGCCCCAAGCCCTAACTAGCAGGCCAGAGTTAGAAATAGTACGGCAATTACGAGATTCAAACTGACATAACCTGTCATTTTCCTCCTCTTCGACGGTGTAATTTCTTTTTTAAAGCCTGTCTCTCCTGACAAATCTGCCTGTGCATAAATTTTTTTCAGGCAAATTAATATAAAAATCTACATACATCCAGAAGTTCTTTCAATTTCACAAACAAGCAACAGGGAGTTTTCTATGGATGTAACAATGCCCCTCGATCATTGTTTGATTTTGGTCCTATTTTGCAGAGTAGGCTGCACTGTGTCTGTCAGTATCAAATCAAGAGCCCTGAACCATGTACTGTGAGTAACTTTATTTTCCTTCATTGCTTCAACATGAACTGGATTGGACTTTGGGCAATCAGTGCCCAAAACATATCACCTTTTTGGTTCATGGTAAACAAAGCAAACTTGGCAAGCCAGGAAATGTGGGACCTCATATTCTCCTTGGCCAAGCTTGAGGGGTGCCAAGACCATGACCCAGGAAACCCCCAACTGAAAGACCTCTACCACAGGTGGGCTAATGATCTACTGTATGTATCAAACTTTTGATTAGCAGGTCTTTAGAGCTTTTCCGTGGCCTGCCACTGGGCTGTACACGTTGACGCTTAAGGTGCGAGATTTTATGGCCTCTGATGCGGATTACTGTGATTAACACAAACCTGCACTAATCACAACAGTCAGCAGGAGTCATTAGCTGCAGTTGAGCAGCAAGTCGAGGGAAAAAAAAAAAAAAGTTCCGTGCAAGCTGCCAGACTTGTCCCGTCGGCACACTGAGTTCTCTTGTGGTGGTTGTGAGGTGGAGGGGGTAAAGTGTATGTGTGTGTGTGTGTGTTGGGGGGGACGGGGGGACGGGGGGAGGGGTAGAAAAAGTCATACTTGGCCTGTCTGTAATCAGAGCTTTCAGAGCGTTAGGTCACGGCAAGAGGAAGAAACTTTCAGAGAGGTACTGTAATGGAAAACAAGTAGCTCTCCCTCCCTAAGGGCATAACTGAGTGAAGGGGGGTGAAAGTAATGAAAGAATGGCCCGTCTTCATATTTCCTAAACACGCACGGTGGGGGTAAGGGGGTTGGGGGGAGAGTTGTGTAGTGCAGAGAATAGAGTGGTGGTGGTGGTGGTGGTGGGGGGGTGAGGAGTGAGTGGTGAGGGGGGCAAATATTTCACATGACTCTTGCTCACAGTCCGCTTTTCCATCTTAATTACTGCACATCAACGGCAGAATTCCCTGGACCGCGCGAGCGAGGAGGAAGTCAGAGGTGACCTTTGTAGTGGTGCATTTGATATTTAAAGCTCCTGGAGGAGGGCAGACTGTCACACGGTACCCCTCCTTCCCCTCCCCCCACCCCCTCCTGACCTTCTGCGCTAACACAGCCTGACCTTTTACTTCTACATAATTTGTGTTAGTGCTCTTGCATAATGCAGTGTCCAACTGTATGACACACTGCGGCACTGACCCAAACAAAGAGCTATTGTGCCGTTACAGAAAAAAAAAGAAGCCTGCAGCCCCATGTGGCGAGGGGAGTGAGGAGAACCCCAACAGTGATTCCTAACCCTTTGGGAGGGAAATGAAAAACCAAGCACACAGCTTCACGGACGTTTCCCAATTAATTCAGAAAAAAGGGACTTTTTTTTTTGTGTGTGTGTGTGTGTGTGTGTGTGTGTGTGTATGTTGTCACACGTGTGGCTGTCATACATAGGACCACCACACTCTTTTCAGGTGGGGGGCCAAGTTTGTGACAAGTCAGGCCTTGTTTTGACACAAACCTGGGCCTGGTCGCTGCCACAGTCAGCCGCTCTGGGACACATGTTGGCCTGTTCTGCCCAGTCTGGGGAGATCAGTAGCACATGGCGGGGACCCGACCGCATGAAGACCCCACACAAATAAAGGGGGACAGGAAAGGGAATTTCCTCTCAGGCCACAGACCATTAGACCATCCTGTCTACCACAGGACTCCCGCCTCCCCCACCCCCAACAACAACCCCACCCCCTTCCAAATTCACCTACCCCACCACTCCCAAACCCTCCAGCAGTCTGCACTTTCCCTTTCACCTGGCAGACACTGCCATCCCCTGTTCTACAACCCCCACCCACAACACACACACAAACATCCCATCAGGGCAGGGGCCAGGGGCCAGGTTAAACACACCAGCCTGCAGACAATACCCAAAGTCCCCGCAGTAAACACCGGAGGCTATCATGTCATTGGTCCTGATCTCCCCCACACTCAAGAGGTGCAAGTCGATGAACAAGTAAGATAACAGACCTCTCTGTCCGTGTCAAGCCACTGGTCATGTTTATAAAGCTAACAATGAAATCAAGAGCTGCACATCACCCTGGGAAATCGTGTTATTTAAATGGAGGCACATAGATTTTGGGGGTTGTCTCCTGGTAGGGAGGATGGTGCACCATTGAGCAGAGTTGCCGATGACTAGTTGCGTTTTATGGGCTTTTTATTGGTTGATCATATTTTCTAAAGTCCATACATCGGGCTTCACTTTGTCATTTGTCTCTCCAGCACAGCAGATCTAATAGGTTTAATCATTAAAAAAGAACATAAAAACTAAATTCACAACATATAAGCATCATCTGCCTGCCCAGGCCAGAAAAATGTTACCACCTCCTTGTGAAGCTCAAAATCACACAGTCTCACATGAACACACATAGAAGACACCAACAAACACACACACAAATGCACACACACACACACACACAACACAACACAGAGAGAGAGAAAGAGAGAGAAAGAGAGAGAGGGAGGGACACACATACAGAGAGTGTGACTGAGAAAGACACACACACACACACACACACACTCACATACACAAACGCACACACTGCCCTTCAAATAGTTTTCTGCAGCCCATTCTTTGGCAGGAGGCCCGATGGCTTGAGTGTTTCATTTTTGCCTGTGTATAGGCCTGGGCAGATGTCCAGAAAAGGCCCAGCACAAAGGAGGGGAGGCCAAGCAGAAAGGGAGCGGGAATGAGAGAGACAGACAGAACAAACTAGAGAGAGAGAGAGCGAGAGAGAAAAAGAGAAAAAGAGAACGACAGGAACAGGGAGAGACGAAGCTCGATGCAGTTCTTTCATAACAGTTCCCTCCAAAAAAAAAAACAAAGTGATTGATATGATTCTCACACAGTTCCCTTTGGCTTTGAGACAACATCACCTCTACCCTTTTTTTGCCCTAGCAACCCCAGCCCTGCCCTAGTGCCACCGCCACCCATACCAACCCCCCCCCCTGCCCCAACACCCCTCACCCCTCCAATCTAACCCTCCCCCCAAACCCACTCGGCCCCCTTTTCTCTCCTTTTTTTCTCTCCTTCCCTCCCCTTTCCCTTTCTCTGTGGAGGACCACCCTCCCCTGTGGGAACCACGCTTGGCAAAGCTAACCCCCTGGGACCCCCTCGGGTTCCATTGAGCGCTGGGCCCTTCTCTGATCTGGCCAGCCTTTGTGTGGCCGGCTGACAGGTCCAGAGCAAACAAACAAAATGAATACTAACACGCCTTTGTGTCTGCTTCCCAACGAGGAGCACTTGAAGGAGCGGACGAGAGAAGAAGAGGATGAGAACGAGAGGAGAGAGGACTATGGGGGTGGTGGGGGTGGGTGGACATGGGGGTGGTGGTGGTAAGTGCTGATGGGAGGGGTCAAAAACGAAGAGAGAGAAGAAGAAGAGAGAAAGCAAAAAGGGAAGGAAAATAAAGAGCTCTGGTCCTGATCCCCTAGCCACTCACACGGAACTCTCTCTTTTCCCTCTCAACCACCCCCCCCCCCCCCACACACACACACTCACACACTCCTACCCCACTCCCATCCCCGCCTGCTCTCTACTTAGTCCTCCCCTCCCTCTCCTTCCCATAAGCTCTTTAGGGAATATAAAGACCGGCATTCATTCTGGGAGAAAACACTGAGCCCAAGTGGGATGTCGTCTCAAGGTGTGCGTCTGGCCTCATGCTCGTCTCGGGCCAGGCAGCGTGCCTTTTCCAGAGGGGCTCCTCCTCCTCAAACCCCTGCCGCTTACATTTAATGCGCAATTGGACAACAGACGGCTGAATGGCGGGCTACAAACAAGAACCCCCTGACTTGCTCCCGCAAAAAATAAAAAATATATCAAAAACAGTAAGCAAAAAATGTGCTCGATTCTTACAGTGACTGATGCAGCAGTGTACCGGAAAAATGGTCGCCCACTGCAAAACCAGCTTTGCAAATATCAAACCAAATATCATCCCACATACACAAACACACATTCACACACACACGCACACACACACACACACACACTGGCAGATGTATCAAATGCCATGGATTCAGTGGGAGAGTGTACCAACAGACAAAGCCTAAAATAACTGTAATTATGGTTTCTAAACAGCACTTTCACTGCAACTGTTGCCAAATGAAATTAAACACAGCCATCAGTCATGTGGAAGGTAAGGACTACAAAAAAAATCATAGAGGATAAAAAAAATCTACATTGCCTTTGTTTGCAAAATTGCATCAATTTCCCCATAATCACACCTTTTATGCTGAATCCATTGATTTCACCTTTTGTGCGAGGAGCTTGTGTGGCTAGCTGACCTTGGCAGGTGCTGGCAAGGAGGCAGGCAAGAGAACTGCTGAAAACACATTAATTGGCTCTGACATCACCCAACAATCCACACCCATTAACCATCTGTACAAACTGAGACGTTTCCAAGCTGTATAGGTCAATGGCACTTTATATGTAATGTCCTTGATGTCAAAAGAGCACATTCATAAGGAATTATAATGCATTGGTTAAGGACAGCTTTATGTAATAATGACCTCTACACCCAACAAAAACAAAATATAATAATATGAGACATAAATCTCTGTGGAATCGCTGGTGGCGGCCAGTGTTTCAGCCAGATACTTGTGACCATAGGACCACTACTATTTAATCAAACTGCCACAGAATAATGCAATCTGCTATTTGCCACGGAGCTCCTAAATTAATGCTTTTCATTTACTTTGATGTTTATTTTGGCGTTGATGTCACTACACCGGTTTCAAACAAAAAATTCTAGAGTATTTCTTGATGAGGTAACCAATTGGGCTAAAGACCTGCTTTAACCTCAACACCACCAGGAAGAAGAGGATTTTTGTGTATGATGAAAAGCTATTTACTATTTTCAATCAGCCCCAAACTATTATCTCTAAGAGAAGGCACTGTCCTACCAGAATGTCCATCAGGTCATGGGAAGATAGAACAGAGATGATACAGCAGAGAGAAACCGAGAGGATTCTACCAATATCTAGCCAGTGTTACGTTGATTGGCAGGTCTCCTATACTGTCACTTTATCGCTCTTTGGGGGAAACACTGTAGCTTAGGGCAGCTGCCCGCCTCTCTAGCTGTAAATAGTGTTCTGCTTGCACTCACATCATTGGTGTCTTTGATAATCATAGCTCCCAGTCCATTAGCTTTCACGCCCGATGTCTGAAAAAGATTACAACACTCGGGCTCCTGAAATAGAAGCTTAAATCATAACATTTTGACAGGAGAACTAGCCATAATCCATAACCATGTGGACATACTTTGTCTAGCAATCGTAAAACACTGCACTAATTAGCCTGCTCTGACTCATTTCATATTTCTCTCTGTGGAAACATAATCTACCACATACTATTAAGATATTCCTAAGGGTCTGGCATGTTCCCACCCCCTTCATTCAGCCTACTAAATATTTTCCAGACATTTGAAAAAATCACAGTTTGCAAAATATGGCAGTTGAAAAAAAAAAAACAAAAACAAATAACAACAAAAACAACAAAATAAAGGCCTGGAAGAGACTCAGTGAGTGGCTCCACTGACTGAGCGTTTGTTTTGCTCCACAGGCCACTGCCCTCCAGGCAAATGTGAAAAAAGGCCAAGTGCCATTTTAGGAAAGGAAATGATTCCAGGTTTCAAAGAGTCTGTGTTATTTCAGTTTTGTGGAAATGCTGCAGGCTCTGAAATTTCAGGATGAGAAAAAAACACAACAAAGTTTGAGAGGAATTTGCTCATCACCGCAAGCTCTACTGCCTGTGTAATTAACACAACGTGATTGCTGAAGTATTGCAGGAAGCAATTTACTGCTTGCACTCCATTAAAAAAGAGAATTCCTAAGGGATTATGATCATTTAGGTTCAGATTCACGAGGAATGCTTGTGCTAGAGGACTGGCCTGTTACTACAACTGTTACTATTTTCTGAAGCATTAAAGTCTTCACAGAAACTAACCTTCACTTTCGCTGAAAAGAGTAAATATTTTGGCTCATGCTTATACAGGCATGCCTCAGTCTTAGTACTTTCCTTAACATCAATGCAAGAATCTCAAGAGAATGATAGCTGTGCTCATTTCACAACTTTGTATGTCAACAATCAAATGCATATTTCTTCCTTTGTAGTCAGCACAGGGTAGCTTAGTGAAAAGCTTCACAGTCCCACAAGGTACAGTCATGTGATGGAGAACAGTACATTCTTACAGTACTTCCAGCATTCCACTGTTTGGAGGAACAAAACAGTTTTGCCATACGTTGTTTCAAGAGATTAAAATGGTTCTAAAAAAAAACCCATCTGTCCTGAAAGCAGAGAGTACCTTTCAGACCTTTGGTTTACAAAACCACCCACTTGACTAGACCACCGGACCCAACGCTCCAACACAACAACCTGTACCAAGGACCACTTGTGTCTTGTTACTGTACCTCCACTTTATATTTGGCTCATGATGCACCATGAGTCAGTAGCAGTTACTCACTACAGACCACTCAGGCGTGCAGGCCGTCTGTTATGACACTGGTTTGTTTTTCAAGGTCAGGAGACACAGAGACTGTAAAATGGGTCTCTGAATACTGTACATAACTGCAGAACAGACATCACAAAGTCACAAAATGTAATTAAATTATATTTCTATGATGGTCTCAATGAAATTGAGACAGTTCTGCAACACTAATATAATCTCAATATAAAAGCCTCAAAACACACATTTCTAATATTCAAGTAAGGGTTAATCAAATTAACCCAAAACAATGTGTTTTGATTTCATGCTATTTTAGATAAGGCTGCACTGCAGCCACAGTAGGTCTATATTTACCAGATGGCAATTTAGCTTCTCAAGGCGTTATAAACCTTGTGTTATGCAACACCAAAGCTTCAAACGCTGAAGGGAATATCACCTTACGGTGATTTCAGTGAGATAAACAAATAAGCCAATTTCACATTTCTTGCACTGAACAATCAAGAAAATTAAGTGTAATTTTAAATCTGTTTCATTCAGGAAGGTCTTGAAGATTGAAGGGTAAAAGGCCTTGACAATGACAAGGGAGATTCCAGAATAGATCCTGCATCCTGGCACAGACGCCAATGCAGACTGATATTTTTATGGCTCAATACCACTAACACCAATAGCAAAATCCTCAAACTCAGTGGGGTACAATGCTGCTCAAACCATCTCTGGTATAATGACGTCTTCAATATCACAGCGAGAAAACATTTTGATGGTCGCTCCGTCCAAGCAAAACAGGACGAAAGAGAAGAACTGGGGCACAATAGCTTAAACCAATAAAAAAGGATTGCTGAGCTCCAATCCTTGAGTGACTGAACAATGGCTTCTTTGTGTACGTTGTGTGTGGGGGGTGTGGTAATGGTGGTGGAGGTGGTGGTGGTGGTGGGGACACTTGGCTCCCTGGCAGCTGTTTTTCCCACTCGATATCGATCTCAACCTAAAAAAGGGCTGAGCTGTACAGAAGCACCTGAGCATCCCCCGAACGTAAGGCCGTCAGAACAATCGAGAGGAAGAGAAGCAACACGCTCGATACAAAACCAATCACTGCTTAAATCATGGCTTAAATATGAAGCTGTTAACCTGCCATAAACCATGAAAGAAGGCCCCCTGCGAGTTCCCCAGAAGTCTGAGGACTCTTCTGCGTTAACGGGAACAATGACGACGAAGGGCAAACAAAAACCAAGACAGAGACCTCTTCACCTTCATATGCAGAGAGATCAATACAAGCTCTGCTTTGTCACTGGCCAAGCACTTTCAAACGATGACTCAGAGCCTATCCCCATGTCTGATCTCACTACAATTCATGGCCTCAGGAACAACAGGCAAGGCTCAATCTGACCTTGCAAGAGCCAGACAGACCAAAGATGAAATCTCGATACAATTTTTTTTTCTCTTAAACCACATTTACCCTTATCCAGAAGGCCCCTATTTTTCTGCCTACATGGTCTCCAGTGATGACTGGAGCTGAGCAGTTGGTCACTTAAAACCCGCAGTCCCTGAAAAAGGGCCTCTGATATGGTTGGTTTCAGTTCATTAGGAGTTTTGTTCCCACACCAGGATCTCCTTCCCTTCATCATTTATCATTTTTGACGTACCTGTCCACATACCACCCAAAGCAGAGAGGAGGAGCAAAGACCAGGCTAATACACATTGGGCTGCTGACACTGGATGTCAAAACATCCCCACAGTAAGTAGCGGTGGGTTAACTCACAAAAGTCCTATCTGATGTAAGAATTATCGAAACTGCCACACGCATAAATCTCTAGTACTAATACTACTATGCTAATTCTTGACACAGTTTGCCGCCAATACTGTTTAAGGGAAATTATGTTTTTGAGACAGGCAGGCTTGGGAAAACTTACAGCTCTCATTTAGCTCTGGATCTCTCCATTTCTGGGTTTGAATGAAGCAGTATTTGTTTTCACCTGAGCACATGACCACAAATGACTGCCAACCAGCCCCTCAAACCCCCACCCACCGCACCCCACAACACACATGCACGTCCACCTCCCCCTCGCCTCTCCACCCTTACAATCCAGCCCCCAATTCTTACCCTGCCCCCCTCCCAGAATTCACGACTGTGTGGGTGAAAGGTCACGTTAAAGTAGCATTCCACAGAGTCTGAGACACAGTGTGCTGTGCACTGAAAAGAGGAGAAGGGAAAAGGGTTTAGTGTCCCTAATCCCGCCAGAGATTCGGGGGGATTTGCAAGGACAGAGTGAACCATTCGCTTGCAAAAAAAACTCCCTGGGTAACGGTCCATCTTGCGCTCCCATAGGGCAGGAGCAGCAGGAGCCTCGCCAAAGGCACAGCTGCTTGCTGCCCCTGGCCACATCGTATGGGACTATTTACTGTACCTCCGCTACATCAAACCTCTCGTCGCTCTCAGTCTCCAAATGTTAGGCCATAGCCCATACTCTGGCTGATGTGTGCGTGTGTGTGTGTGTGTGTGTGTGTGTGTGTGTGTATTTATACTTACTGTTACTTGCACTGACTTACAAAATATAACAACAACTTCTAAGAGACGAATGCATGAAGAGACGTTGGTTCATTTTGTATAATGCCAAAGGATTGCAAGCATTCACACAAAGCAACCAACAAGTGCTTGGAGACCAGTGCATCTTCAATGCCAACTGTGATTATAGTGAAAATCAGGGGCCTTCGGGCCTTACAACCCTTATTTGGAGAGGACAGGCACTGAAAATAAAGACCTCTTTCATGGCACTGTGAGAGCTTTGGGGGTGCAGCACTGGTTCGCTGGTGCCGCTTTTATCCTTACAATTAGAATGTCACTGAATACTCTGCAAAGTTAGCTTGAGTATCAGTCCAACACAATGTTCTACACAAACACAACCCCTCCACTCACACTCACTCACTCACACACACACACACACACACTCTCTTGGCTCCACCCAACTCCCCCTACCTCCTCCTTGTCTGTCGAGTGGGCCTTTGGTGATATCTGAGGCGCTCAGCTCCAAGTGTGAATCAAATTGAGCCAAATAAATAAATAAATAACAAACTTAAATACGATGCAGCGAAGGGGACAAAGAGATCACAACGCTGTCAACTCCTCTGACTCGCTACTGGAGTAGCACTCAAGCTTCCTGCTGTCTACAAAGAAGACAGTTGTAAACACATAAACACACACATACACACACACACACAAACACACACATACACACACAGACACACACACACACATACAACTGTTTAAACAGCACCAAAGCATCCTGCTGTCTCTAGAGACATCAGTGGGACAAACACACACACACACACACACACACACACACACAATTACTTAAACAGTGCTAAAGCATCCTGCTGTCTACAAGAGACAACAGAGGCAAAACTGACAAGATGCGCCATTAAACACACACACACACACACACACACACACACTGAGTCTGTAGCTTCAAATGGAAATCTCTCACAGACACAAAACAACACCACAATCACAGACATCAATTTAAGCACAAACACCCTTATTAAGATTATACAGTAAAGGCTGTGTGTGTGTGTGTGTGTGTGAGAGAGTGAGTGAGTTTGTTTGTGTGGTTGTTTGTG
>JAVQKI010024415.1:0-10598 GCA_036025975.1 Nematalosa erebi
TCTCTCTTCATTCTTTGCCTATTAGGATCTATTTATGTAAATATTAAGATACACACACACACACACACACACACACACACACAGATTAAAAGAGAGACAGAAAGAGAGAAAGAAACACAACCAAGAAAATGTGCTAGCACATGTCAAATGAGAGATGCCAACATTAACATCTTATATCACTAAGCATATATGCAAGCATGTGCACACCAAAAAATGTAATAGGATGTGTGGACGCGCACGCACACACACACACACACACACACACACACACACACACACACACACTGGGAGGATATATTAACCTGGCAGGACTGGCCGCAGTCCGAATGGACTCCTGCTGGGGGAGATGCCTCGTACGATGCAGTCGAAGAGAAAACTAATTTGCTCTCCCTCTGCACAGGCAAGAAAGAAAACTCCAGCCCCTAAATGAGAGACAGAAAGAGAGAGCAGGAGAGAGTGAGGGGGTGAGAGAGAGCGAGAGAGAGAGAAAGAAAGAGAGAGAGAGAGAGATATGTGTTACATATAAAGAAAGCTTCACCAGTTTGCAATCAGATTCAGCCCATCCATCCTGACTCTGTCATCTACATATCAATTCCCCCTCTTTCCTCCGGAATGTAAATTCAGTTTGACATTAATTGGCCTCCAGCCTGAGCTCCAACCCAATTTCAGTGACGGGCCAAGTCATTTCGCCCATAATATTCACCACAAAAGAGGCTCTTTCTGACATAAAAAAGTTCCCTTAACAGGCATTTGCCATCTGTGTGTTGGTTGGAGAATAAAACCTCATTTAAATCAGAACAGCCTGAACAGAAGAATGTGTTCGCTGCAATGTATTGACCTCTTCCTGTTTTGTTCTTCATCAAAACAAATATTTTAAAACATTATACCACTGGGTGAGAATGCATATGAACCGTGTATTCCACCGGAAAGTTATTGCATGTGTTTTGCAGCTTTAGCCAAGAAATCTAGACGCACCCTAGTGGTAACAAATAGTTTTGCTCAGCGGGTACGTCTAGTTGCGCACCATTGGGGCCTTAGTAGGTCTACCATTGGTCTTACCAAGGCTTGGTAACACCAATCACAACGCTCTATGTTAGCAGTTGTTTGAAGTGGCTTGGCATCGACTTTGTAAGAGTTAAGACTTCTATGGAAGAACAAAGCCTAGAAAAAGGCACTCAAGTCATTCGTTTCAAAGACTCATATTTGCTGTTTTGGCGATGTCTCTTTGATTAGTCGTATCGAGTTAAAAAGACAACCACTGGTTCCCGCCTTCAATTGAGGCCGATCTATCGGTTGTGGCCAGAATATGCATTTTGATGTTTGGTCTGGCTTGTCGGTCTCTTGCAAACTGAGAAAACCATGTGTGTTACAGTATGATGCTGTGTGTGCCTGAGTGTGAAGACGTGCAAGTTCATATAAGTGTGAAAAAGTGCATTCCGATGCTGCTCAGCGAGTGTATTAGTGAAGAGATGTGTGCAGGAGTCCATGAGCAGTTTTCCAGTAACTTCCTCCTGCCGGGCTTGGGCATGGAAGGTCAGCAGAACCCTTTGATGTAGATAAATATAAACTCCCTTGAGCCTCTAGACAGTGAGAGGTATAGACAGCAACAGAGGCTTACCAGAATAGCCACAACGCCTCATGCATTGGGTTTCATAATTCATAAACATATTCTATAAATACAAGGGGTGCGTTGTCTACTGACAGCAATGTGTCTGCCTTCTTAATGGCAGTGTAGTCTGCTGACAGACGCTGTGTGTGTGTGTGTTAATCAGACGGATGCACTTGATAAAGTGTACTAATGAGCAGATATCAGACTACTGCTGTCTCTGCTGACTGAAAGCTAAGATAGTCATGGAGGTAGGAGGAGACAGTGAGCCGCTGCTGGTCTTAGGGGCCGTCTGCCTGTAGAAGAGCTCCAGGATCCAGGTCACATATTGGGCCAGTCACTGTGGCACCTCTGCAAAGCAGTGTGTATGAGTGTATGTGTGTGTGTGTGTGTGAGTGTGAGTGTCACTATGGCACCTCTGAAAAGCTGTGCCTCATAGGAATGTTACAAGTTAGCACAGGCAATGCCACGGAATCCACAGCGGAAAACTACACAATGTCAGAGTGTTTCCATGTACACAAGCGTGCACACACACACACACACACACACATACATACACACATACATAAACAGCTGAGGAGATAAGGTGATGGATAGAGGTAATGTTAGACGGATAATCTGATAGGTGATTGAGGGGTGTGGAAGGCCTGTAGTTGGATCTGTCTGGAACCGGTGGACCATCCAGGCTGACTTATCGCCAGTGCACAGTGCCTCACCCCCCCCAGCCACCGACACAGGGCATTAAGTAGCTCCTGGAGCCTCTTCTGGAGCCCCATCAAGCTCACTAGTGATCTACAGACACCATCTCCTGATCTTGGCAAAACAGCAGTGTTTTCCTGGCCTCAGACAGAAATGTAGAGTGACTAACATGATTCTTGCACTCTTGCCTGGGAGAAGTGAACCAGACACTCAAAACATCTCCTTTCTGCTACTCCATTCAGTTAGTGGAATGATCCAGGGTCTTATTAAGGCATGCCCTCCTTAGGTAGACGGCAAAGATCTACTGCGCGCACACACACAGTCACTCAAACTAACACGCGCATACACACTAGCACACGCACACACACACACAACCACACAGAGGCAGGCACAGAGTGGGCATATGCTGTGTTCTGAGTAAGAGTTCTGAGGCGTGACTTGAGATGATTTTGACCGGATGATTCACTGTAACGGAAATCCTTCCTGTCGTGCAGGGATGACCTCTGACCTCTGACCCCCAAGCCACACCCCAGAGCCACGGCCTGTCTGACACAGGATTAGACTGTCGGAGAGAACCAGGTGCAGATGGCTCATAGCCACAGTGCTGCTGAGGTGCCTGAGACTCTGAGTCGATAAAAACACAAACGGGCATAAAATACCATGGTCTTGTGAAGGACTGAATATCATATGTGATTTCTGCCTTTGCCTCAATCTCAGTATGAATTATTCATGTAACTGATGCCTTTTTGATATTTGTTTGATAAAATAACTTTGCAGCACATTCTTTGTAGAGCCTCATTGACTTTTTTTTTTTGCTTAGCATCTCAGGGTTGCTGAGATATGTGGCAGAGTGAAGCATTCATTCCGTCTGCTCTTTCAACTCGGCACAGACTGACAAACAGGCGGAATTACCCTCCGAAGTCTATCTACAGGCCAACCACACACACACACACACACACACATCAAGCTAAGCAATGAACCAAATTTAAATTCTATCTCTCAGGCACCACAATGCATTAGAGTACAATGGTGCCCTTCTGTCACATCAGGGGATGAGAATAAATTTCAGTTTTTACCAGGCTCAGCAATTTAACAGAAGTTTGTCTCTTCTTAAACACATCAGTTTGACCAAGTAATGACATCATCACCATAATGTAATTGAATGAGGGGGCTGTATGCTATTTCCCTCTAATCAAAGGTCATTAATGCATTATCTTAATTACATAAGGTAAGCTCTGTTATTAATGATGCGCCTGGGGCAATCTGTTGAATACCAACGCAATTGGATAAAACTGAGAAAACATTGTCAGGAACAAATTGAGTCTAAATCCAATTTCCCTAGCTATATTATTCACCCAGTGCAATTGTGGCACACTGCGAAACTTCATTAAGATGTCTCTTATGTTGTTGTTTCTTTCACCATTGTGTAGGTGCAGCAGGATGACGTGAGTAATTCAGCGGCCGCGCTCAGTCTGACTTGGCCATTACCAGTGCTGACAGATTTTAAGGGGCTTGCTTCACCAGGAGAAAGGAAGGCAAGGTGGAAGTGAAAGGAAAAAAAAATCGCACAGTCACTCTGCAGCTCAATGGCCTGTGATGGCCACACTGTCTGTCCTTTGGTCCTGGCATCTGGCAGGGCATATTTATGGGCAGTCCAGTTGGCACAGGGCCCTACACACACACACACACACACACAGTGCCACTCCCCAAATGCATAAAACTGCCTTGAGTTCCTGAAATACTGAATGGGGTCCGGCAGACACTCTGAAGATTCTTTGAATGTCACAGATTAGGCGGGGGGACAAACTAATTAGGCTGCCTCTAATGGACGCAAGCACTGCAGCGTATTAGTGGAGTCTTGGAGTCTGTGCATGCAGTGGGGCTGCCATGCTGCCTAGCACCAGGTGGGCAAGTGAGCTACTGGAGCAAATGGCGGACGAGCAGATTGAACAACTGTTCGTTGTGTGAGTCAGGTAGTTTGGAATGGCAGATGGGGCCCCGTTCGTGTGTCAAGCAAAAAGCATGAGGAAAACCGATTTCATGCCACATGCTTACACACTAACGAGGTGTGGAAACAAGTCTCAAGCTAGAGAGTGACTAATGTAAATAATATGCTGGAAAACAGACTTCAAAGGTGGGCCAAAAAATGTCTATCAGCTACCTCACTGCACTGTGAGATTTTGGCTGTTGCTAGGAAACATACCTCATTCACATACAGTCATGTAAAATTCAGCTCTTAGTATCTTGCTTCACTTGTATTTAAAAAAACAAACAAACAAACAAACAAGAAAAACTCACAGCTGCCGCAGCGTGTCCCGCCTTCAAACACAAAGCCATTGGGCACTGCTCCATAGCGTCGCAGATCCGAGAGTTTCCACTGGCCAGCAACAACAGGTGGGAGGTCTTTGGTGACGACGAGCAGGTTGTTACACAAATGAAGGGTGGAGGGGCCACTCTCTAGTTTAGTGCCAGGAAGGACATGAACGTTAAACCTGTGGGCTGAAACACAGTGGAGATTGGAGTTACTACCCAGTGGCACATTGCATTACTACACACAACAGAGCACAACACAATTAGCTAGTTCTGCTCATAAGAGATCATTTCTGACTGGGCAAAAATGTTGTACAGATGAAAGACAAAAAAAGGCATAGGTACGCCTCAGTTAAATAGACCATATGATTTTACAAAATAATCAATTAGCAGTTTTTTTTAAACCAGATGGAATTCGCCAAAGCAAGGATGACCATAATGAAGCATCTTTGCAGGCCAGAGGCAGTGCAAATCCCAATGTCCAGTGGTCAATGTCCAAATGTTGTAATGTACAACTTTAGATGGCCTACAATGGTCGCATGGGACGCCTTACAGTATATTAGTATTAATTCCTCCATCAGGAGGTGGTCTACCACAGCGGAGTCCTATTAATCTCCCAAACAGCAATAGGAACAGGGGCAAGATTTTAAACGATTTTACATCTGGAGACTTGGTCATGTTTCAATGTAAAAATAACACTGAATCAATAGTCTGTTCATTCGACATACTACCCTTTATATTTCTTGTGCAATTTAATCATTAAGGTAGTGACACAGTGCTATTCCCAGAGAACTTGATAAATGAGGTAACCCATTAGAAAGCATTTATATAGAACCCATTAGTGAAAGCCTTGAAGTCTACATTCATTTGTCATCATTTCAGTGCTTTCCAAGAATACGGCATCTTTTGTGTACATAATGTCAGGAAAACATAATAGGACCGGTATAAATATGAATAGCTTTAAAGATCAAATGCGTAATAAAAGAACGCTACCGATGCTGAGGTGTTGTGTACAATGATCTGGAAAACAATGAAACCCTTCAGTTACAGGCACAGGAGAGTGGGAGGTTCAGGAGCTCCACTTCATAAAGCAGGCAAGCCTGTAATTTTTATCTCTGGAGCTTCCCTTATAGGCGCCCGTTTGTAAAAAAAAATAATATCAACGATTACATTCCATTCTCAATAACCCATTTGGATTTGAGCCAAAGAATAGGAACCAGCAATGATCATTTTGGAAGAGTTGTGTTACTGACAAGATAATAAACAAGATTTCGGTTTCATTCAGTTTCAGTATCTTTTTTTTACCGCTCCTCGTTTTCATACTGCAAGTGCCGATTGCGTCTTCATTCACCCCGTAATGAGCCATTTAATCATCAAAGTGACTACTAGGCTGGTAAATTAACCTAACAACAGCATAAATATTGTCTGGTGTGCCTTTAAAGTCTGAATATATGAATTAATATCAAATATCAAAACAAGACTGCACATCTGCACACCCCTCTTATTCCATCATCTCTGCTAATACATAACAGTATGGACAAGCCCTGCTAGTTAGGCTAGTGTCGCCGCTGTAGTACCTCCTCTCAATATTGCATTTCTCTACAGTACTAGTCAGGGTACTCGTCAAAGGATTCAGTTTCCTCCACTAGATTTCTTAGCATCCAATCACCAAACAAAAGCTGAAGGCAGAACCAATAGGCTTAAAGTTCACAGAACCCACCCACTGCAAAATAAACAGAGGCCTATCAGAGTGTCCAAACTCTTTACGCCATGTGTAGCAAAGTGAAAGAGTCTGATCCAGCAGGCTAAATGCCAATGAGACCTCCAATGACCCACAGGACCCACTGCGAGGTGCTGTTGACTACTATGGGGCACTACTATAGCAGAACAAAGTACATGGCATCCAAACCAGCACAAACACCACAGATCATTTGTCATTTTAAACAAACAAAGATTACACAAAGGGATGCAGAAAAACAAACACGCAAATAGCAATGTGCACATGTACACACAGTCATACACGCATGTAGACAAAGAGAGCAGAGAGAAAGAGCGAAAGAGAGAGAGAGAAAGCGAGAGAGAGAGAGAGAGAGGGACTTGGGGGTGGGGGTTCCTCCATCTCCAGATGTGCCAGTGGGCACTCATCCAGTTCTGCCCAGAAGTGAAATAGATTGTGACGCTATCCTTGATGAAGCCTCAGAAGTGACAGCTGTGTGTGTAGCGCCTGGCACAAGACTGATGGAGTCAATCCGAGCCATGAGATCTCAACCCAACACTGCACCGGACCCAATTTGTCACCTGTCTCTTCCCGCCACAAGCCACTACACACACTTCTGAAGAAGTGCAAGTAGGTAAATAAACTGTGATGAGTGAAAAAAAAACTACCTCAGCTGTAGCACTTGGCAAAGAAGGAGGAGCTTTTTTTAATTTTTATTTTGTTTGTTTGTTTGTTTTTCTTCCATCCATTAGAAACCAATAGCCACCCCGTACCCTGAACTGTACTTTGAGTTGGACAGATTTAGAACAGAACTGCATGGATGGGGAAAAGACTGAAGAGCATCTCATGGTTGGACTGCTGGTGTGCCATGGGGCCGGTCCCCTCGGCGGGCGCGTGAATGCCTTTGTTCACTTGAGCTAATAATACCCCTGATCTCTGATCTGAGGTCGGGTGAAAAGTACAGCACACAAAGTTCAAAGTTAACATCGGCTAAAGAAAATGACGAGGCCAGATCACAAACGTGCATCCTCAATGCATCTGACCAGCAACACACACAACTGCACACTGGAAGACAGATAACTCCAAAAAAACACGGCCAGTCCACGTACAAAATGAAAGTGATACTTTTCCGTAACCTTTGTCAGCCACTGTTGTCTGTCAGTTAACCTAGTTAACATAGCTTGCTTTTGGCTGCAGTTCAGTTTGGCTGCAAGAAGAGAGGACGTGTTCTAATGAAAACATATTTCCAAGAGACCAACAACACTGGTAAGACCCTTGACGCCTGTTGAAACCATTTTTAACTTTTGAGCTGAGCCACGATTGCTTCATATGTTGCTGCGCACGGAATTTGGGGGTGTGAATTGACCTGAGGCCCCCATCCACGTGCATACATGCCAACACACACACACACGCACACACAGACGTACACACACACACACACACACACACACACACACACACACACAGAGAAGATGCATTTCCACACCACCTACATAAATTCAAGCATAGTCATGCACATTTCTATGCCACATACTAAAACACACACATACGCACACAAATCTAGAAAATGATGAAACATGCTTTAACATATCAAGGGTGTTGCTGAGGAACAGCAAATATTTAGAACATAATTAAAACAGTAGCACCTAAAGAAATCAATATTTCTGACTTCCAAACAAACCTGCATTCCAAAAATGTTTTTACATGCACCTTGGTCAACTCATTTGATAGAAAGGCACACAAATACACACACTCTCATGTCTTCTCTCTCCTGTGGCTATAAAAGTGCTGTTATTAAAAAGGCATTACTCTTCTTGTGAAATGAGAGACAGAGAGAAAGGAAGAGAGAGAGGGGGTGACTGCTACCTGTTGCTTCTAACCAACAGCAGCAGTCACAGCTCACCCACAGAGATGGCTACAGCAACCGCACTGATCCATCCAACACTCCATCCTACACCACACAGAGAGCAGCATGCGCCTACTCATCAACAACACGCGCCAATCCCATCCCTTTCCATCCACCTGCATCTCTCTCACCTTCCCCCAAGCTGTGGCGGATGCGTAAGTCCCAGGCTAACAGGTTCTCCCTCCTGTCGAAGCCCAGCAGCACAGCCTGCGAGAGGCTGACGATGGCCAGCGTGAAGCCCACCCCCTCGTAGCTCAGGCCGGGCTCAAGGCCACAGATATCCCCAAGAGTCAGGCAGCTGCGCTCACGATGGCCCTTGTTCCTCTCCGCTTTGTCCTTGTACACCAGCAGAGACAGGCAGTCTGAAATAAGATAGAAGGCACAGTCACAAGTCACAGCCATTTCTTCCAGGAATTTCTTTTTCTAGCCTCATTCTCTCGTACAGAGCAGTCCAAATAAGCAAGCCTTGAACAATCTGTGAATGTCCATCAAAGAAACATTTTATTAAAAGTTTCACTCTCATTATTTCATGCATTTTTTTTTTTTTTTTGCTTTGCACTGATTTCCCCAAACCCTAGCATGAATGTGATGCAGGTAAACTATCATGCTTATCTTTTCTGCTCAGGTGTTGGCCTAATTATTGTCAATGCTCACCTGCCAAAATTAGTAAGACCAGTGCCCCAAAAGGCTCCTTGCATTCTATTAGGCTATTCAGCATTTATTTTCGTTCAGTGAGGTTAAAAAAACGTTAACCATGACTAATTGAGACAAGAAAAAACGTTTAATAACAAGCTAAAATTGATGATCGGATATTTTTAGGATTCTTTGACTTTCTCTCAAGCGACTATGAGTTTGCTGTTAACGCGCAGTGCAGTATCCCAACTGTGGACTAGCCTGCAGTTCTCCTTGGCAGAATGGCCTGGGCACAATGTCTTTTCTCTAGCAGAGTAAGACGAACTAGATTAAGTGTAAGGCCTGCTAACTCATAAAGGGCAAGCTAGATTAAGTGTAGGAGTGTTAACTAATAAAGGGCAGGCTTAAGATTGTTTGCTTTGACCACACTCTGTCGTTATGACACAGACGATTTCACTACGTCATCTGACTGGTTAATACCGCTAATATGGGGCGAGTGTGGGAGAACAGCTGTCATAACAGGCAAGACTAGTTCTGATCCGACCAAACAGCTGGGGACCAAATTATTAAACTGTAAAAAGTGTGTGTGTGTGTGTGTGTGTGTGTGTGTGTGTGTGTGTGTGTGAGAGAGAGAGAGAGAGAGAGAGAGAGAGAGAGAGAGAGAGAGGCGGGGTGGGGTTGTGTGCGTCTTGGCTATCATCATTAATTATATAAGAATAGCCTATAGATTTGACAACTAATAGACAAGTTAACACAGCACTATTGGCAAGCCACCCGAGTTTCAAAGTTTCGTAAAAATAGTTTAGTAATTCACTGCAAGTGGTGTGTACACATTTCCCTCACACAGCCTGTAATAGCCTACGGTGGCACACCTAAATGTGAACGTGGCCTATTAGCCGATCAAGTAATTTTCTATAATGAAACTAATTTCCCGGAATCGATTCATTTGACATAGACTGCAACCTTGTGAGAATTCAGTGCTTAAATAGGTTAGGTTGTTGAAAATAGCTTTTATTAAAACGCAGGCCTGGGCCTATAAACCTCCGCAAACATTTATTTAATATGCAATGTTGCTGCAAGTCTAAACCATAAATTCATAGGCAAATGCGCTTGACCCACGTGCAAATAGAATGAAATTCGAGCTTGTGGATTTGGATGCCAAAGATCTATTTCATTCACAAAATAGTGACTGCGCTGCTAAGCCTGGTTAGTAGACTACAGTGAACATTAAGCATAAGACTATAATGAATAAACCAGCTTTCAACTCTATTCAGACTTTTAAACTTCTAAAACTAGTTGTGCTATAGGCGCCATACCTGCGACTGGAGACGGTTTCCTCAGGACAACCCATCTGTTTCTCCACTGGGAATTTGAAGAAAACCAAAATAGAAACACATAAACGGTTATTTTGATATTTACCACGGTATTTTCGACTTGAACATTTTCATGCTAAATTCCTTCCTCGATGTTTAGAGACCTTTTTCCCATCTCGAAGTTTAACTTGGCCCTCCACGACAACGGTATCCGTCATCTTCTGTCATGGTTCCTAACAGCTGTGTGCGGTCAGCGTCGCTGCTCAGCGAGAGTCTGGGTAGAGGGGGGTCACTTTCAAAATAACTTTAATAGCTGTCTTCACTGGTGGTATACTCGACCCACCACCAAACTCCCCCCCCCCCTCCCCTCTCTCTCTCTCTCTCTCTCTCTCTCTCTCTCTCTCTCTCTCTCTC
>JAVQKI010024471.1:0-10025 GCA_036025975.1 Nematalosa erebi
ATAGTTTTATGTTTGGAAATTCCTTCGGTAGATATTATTAAAGTTAAAACTCTGTAACAGTTTTGACCCGTGTGTTTTGACCCGTGTCTCTTTCTGTGTGTGTGTGTGTGTGTGTGTGTATATGTGTGTGTGTGTGTGTGTGTGTGTGTGTGTGTGTGTGTGTGTGTGTGTGTGCAGACTGCAGCGTGAGGTGAATGTGCTCCAGCAGCAGCTGCGTGAGAGCAGGCTTCTGGTGGTGTCTCTGCAGAATCAGATCCAGACCTACCAGAGAGCAGCTACCACCTCCCAACACACACAACTGGGTTAGTGCACTCTCTCTGTCTTTTACGCCTTTCTGCCTCTCTCTCACTCAGATTGTCTACTTGATTTATCACTGTTTTCTCCTCAAAGACACTAAAATGAGGCAGAATATTCCATGGAAATGCATGAAAATATTTTAAACGTAGTATATGACCACAGATAGATCCTGTATTTGTGTACACATTTATACTTACATGCTTATGGAATGATAATCAACATGTACAACATATACAAATAAAAAAAAGAAGGTGACTGAAAGAGTCAATCTAGAATTAATCAATTTGCTGTAGAGGAATTTGTGACAAGCTAAAAAACATGACTGGATACATCTGAAGCTCTCTACAGTACATCTCTCTAATGATTACATACAGTATATCCTAATAAATGCA
The DNA here is from genome assembly GCA_036025975.1 of Nematalosa erebi. Lineage (NCBI taxonomy): Eukaryota > Metazoa > Chordata > Actinopteri > Clupeiformes > Clupeidae > Nematalosa > Nematalosa erebi. Next base: position 690 of record JAVQKI010024471.1, read on the forward strand.
CTGGTCCCATCAGGTGAGATGGCGGGCTCCTACAGTAGGCCCTTTGACCTGCACGAGCTGCAGCCCGACATGCGCAGCCTCCACGCACAGCTGGAGCAGCAGCTGCAGACTCACCCTCCATCCCGGAAACAGCTCTTCCATGGTGAGCACAGAGCCCTTTGGCAAGCCTAATGGAAAAAGAAAAACTGTGATGAATACTAGGGATTCATGTGCTGATCTTAGTGAGGTGATGTTAACACCTGGTCTTTGTCCATCTGTCTGTCTGTGTGTCTGATCTCTGTCCAGACTCCTCTTCCTCTCCCCCTGTGAGGGACACTGGGCCTCTGAGTCCTGTTTCTCCTCCTGCAGAACCACAGGCTGCAGCCAGCGGTGAGACAGCACACAAATAATGTGCACTATATAAACACACACACACACACACACACACACACACACACACACACAGACTAAAGAGTTTCTGAGAAGAAGAGAATTTCCACAAATTCTCGTTCTACACATTGCAAGCAAACTCTTTCCTCCACATCCAGCGTCCATACAGTGTACACATAACAAGAGGCACTCATCATGAACTGGCATGCGGAAAAACACACACACACACACACACACACACAAACTCACCCAAAAAACCCTCTTCCCTCCCTCATCAGAGAAACACGCCACTCCTCTGGAAGCTGGCAGCGCCCCGGGCGGTGTCCTCCCTCCCCCGGCAGGGCAGCACGTGGTCGGGCACGCCGATGACTACACCTCCCTACTGCAGCAGCTCCTGGAGGGCAAGGTCCTCATCAGCAAGATGGAGGCCACGCTCCAGTCCTCTGGCCAGCACAAACTACAGCAGGTCAGCCCTCACCACACTGATTTAGGCTCAACAGAGGCTCTGAAGCTCTACAATAGCAGATAGTAGATGGTACTGAGATTGTCATTGTAGTGATATACATGTTCCTGTGTGCAGTTATTTGTTACATATGACAGACTGATAGGTGTGGTAATGCTACATGTATTAGTTAGCATCAGTATCTAAAGAATGGTTAAATTCATTTTGGTTTTTGTTTTATTTTGTCTGTAAATGTGGAATAGGCACAATGAGACATTCTATGATTTCTTTGCTGTCTTTGTTGTGGTTGGGGTGCTTGATCTGATGGCAGCGGTTGTGTGTTCACAGGGGTCTGTGAGGAGTCTGTTGACGAACACTAGGACCCTGAAGAAAATTTTGGAGGAGGCAGGCTCTCTGCTCAGAGGGTTTTGGAAAGCAACGCTTCCCAGTGAAACGTCTGGCCAACAGAGCGAAAAGGTCAGAATAAATGCACGCACGCACGCACACAGACACACAGACACACACACACACACAAATACAACACTATATATTTGCTGCAATATGAATTTTCCATTTTGGTGTGCGTCTGTGTGTGTGTGTGTGTGTGTGTGTGTGTGTGTGTGTGTGTGTGTGTGTGTGTGTGTGTGTGTGTGTATGTTCACACACTCTAGGACGAGGAGATTGCTGATCTGAAGAAGAAGCTTCAGGAGCAGCAGCAGGCTTTGAAGGAGGCCTTGGAGAACCTGAGATCCTCCAACCAGACCAGAGAGAGCATGGAGAACTTCATCACTAGCCAATGTGAGATATCCCTCCGCTGTCACATCCCAACATCCTTCTCTTTTCTTCTCCCCTCGTCACCTCCTTTACTCTCCTCTCCTCTCCACTCTTTTTCTCTCCACTCCTGTTCACACCCATTGACCTCCATCTTCTTCCTGTTTCTTCTCTTTTCATTCTGCCTTTGCTCTCCTCTCTTTTCCACTCTTTTCCTCTCCTCTCGTCTCTTCTCACCCCTCTTCTCCCTCTCTCCCTCCTCTTCCTCACTCTTATAACTGAGTGACAGAACTGTCCCTCCCTCTTATCCTCTCATCCATTCATGTGCGTTTAATCTAATGTGCCACTGGAATCGAACTAAAACACCATGAACATTTAAGCATGGGCACAAATGTCTATAAATTGTGCTGACTACCAGCTCTATGTGTGTGTGTGTGTGTTTGTGTGTGTGTGTGTGTGTGTGTGTGTGTGTGTGTGTGTGTGTGTGCACGCGCGAGCTCGCGCCTGTGTTTGTGTCCATGAGTGTGCTGTTGTGGAGAACTTGGAATCTAATCTCAGCTGTTTTCTCGTTTGCAGTATCAAGAACACGAGATGTACTGAAAAAAGCCCGCTCAAACTTAGAGGTGAGGTCAATAAACAGTGACAAACACACACACACACACACACACACACACACACACACACACACACACACATTTGCGTGCATATAGTCATACCTATGCAACAAACAGTTAGTTGTTCAGGCATGCCAATATTATTGTATTATCCTTTCTCTTACTGGTGTTTTTCTTTCCCACTCTCCCTATCTGTCCTATGCACACATTTTCCTCTTTCCTCTCTCTCTTTTCCCGCCATTCTTCCCCTCTGTCCATCTGTCTCTCTCTTTTTTCCTCTCGCCCTTTTCTGATGCTCACTGAGCATTTCCAGAAGAATGAGCTCAAGCTTTCTTCCTTAAGCTCCCCCTCTTCCTCCCCTCACTTCTATCCCTCCTTTTCCACACCTCCTCGGTCTTCCAAAGGTATTTTACCCTCAGTCTGTGCATGTATGACTATCTGTGTTTTTGTGTGTGTGTTTGTGTGTGTGTCTGTCTGTCTTTGCTCCCTTATCATTGGTCCTGTCTGCCCAGCACCCTCTAATTGTTAAGGACCATGTGCCCTCTGCTGGTTGACTTGAGTATGGCGTTATTAATGCCAACCTCATTGACATGACGGCCTATTGCAGCTTGTATGCCATCAATAATGCTACTTCTAATTATGTGACATTGTGTTACTTTTCCATAGCCCTGCGTTCAGTCTATGTCATTTATTAATCCTGAAACTAACATGCTAAAAGATCTGATCGCATGGCGTCTGCCCATATCTATATATTACTTTGCTGCAGTTGTTTTATTGTTACCTTTCTTGTCCTCAGGTGAAATCGCAGAAGGCTCCCGTGAGTGGCCCCACGCTTCTGATTGGGGTTTCGTGACCCCACGGACTCAGGAGAGACCTCAAGGGACATCCTTCCCCTACGTGAGACAGCGCCCCCTGGAAGCCTACTCTTACTAGCTTGACCCCAGGAGTTCTGTTTATTTCCTCCTAGCAACCGTCTCTTCCTGTTTTAAACAGGAAGTGGTGTCTGCACTGAGAGCTAAGAGACAAGGGGTAGGGTGGGAAATTTGGTTGTTTTCTTTTTGACGACAGAGGAAAGATCACATGAATGTTTGCTGCTGCTCTGTGTCAGGCGTCAAACGGTGTGTTGTTCCAGTAGTTTGTTTAAATGTATCTCTGTTAAGGCTTCTCATCTCCTGTTTTGCACCCCTCTGTGTTTGAGTTCCCCCCATAGAAGCCCACCTTATTAAATATTGTCTCTTAAAGTAAACGTCTTCCTCAGTTCACAATACTGGCTGATCACATGCAGTCTGGTGAGCAAAGATCAATATTGCCTGCAATCAGCCAATTTTGTTGTCAGTTTAGATAAAGCAGTGAGGAACCTCTTGGAATTACTGGTTGTTTGTCCAGTACAGCAAGGATACTCAAAGCAATCCTCTTGTTACATCATATGGATTTGTAAGTTCATGTGTGTGTGTGTGTGAGTGTTTGTGTATATGGGAAAAACAAGCCATAATCAGTGTCATCTTAATCGTTTACTGCTCCAAAAGAATTTGAACTACTAATACATGATACACCTTAGTTTGTTGTTTGTCTCATTGCCTTCGTCGTATGATATGTTTTTCTAAAACACACAGTATTAGTTGGAGCTCATAGATGTGTGCTGTTTATTTTCTGTAGTGAAGCGTGAGGACCTGTCACTAGGTTGACCACTTTTCACATAACGTTGGTGGTACCTGTGCAGGGTTGTGCTGAGCATGTGCAATAAGAACTACTGTACCAACCAGCCTGAACTTTGACCTTTGACACTGTAAACATAGCGTTGCCCTGACGACGGGAGACAGACCGAACGTGCAATAATAACCTTCACAGGACTTTTGTATGCAAACTGACTGATGGCTAGTGTCACCACAGAGAGAGCAAAAAGTAAGCAAGGAGACTCAAAGACTGTGTATTTAACACAGGCTTTGCTGATACTGCCAAAGTCTGATCTTCTGTGTGTGTGTGTGTGTGTGTGTGTGTATGTATGTGTTACCCCATGAGTTTATCTTGTTTCTGTTTGTGTAATATTGCCCACTACTGGAAATAATTGATGTTTATCTCTTTTATTTTTTTTAAATACAACGTTAAATAATTGGTCCAATTTAGATTTTTTTTAATTTCTGAAGGTTTTTTAGCACTTCCCTGAAATGGACCATGCGTTGCTGAAAAATATCCTGGCTTTAAGTACCCAAATGATTTCATTTTGGAAATATAAACCTTTACAGTGTGGAATTAGAAGTTATTGCAAAGTACCTTTTCTAAGTTGGAATCCTGTTTTTTGTAAAGAAAAGAAAATAGAACCAAAAATGCAGCACACGCAACAAAAATTTCTTGAATGCAAAATGCAGACACACATAACAGAGTGTGTGTATGTGTGTGCACGTTGTGACTCTGTCCAAAGACTCGGCAAGGGTATTTTAACAAGCTGGACGTGTTTGCTTTAAATGTTAATGATATGCAATTGTTGAGTGACTGGGTACCAGTGGGTAGCGTTTATGTCCACATCTCTGAAGTGCCAAGTGTCTGACATCTCATCTTCCTGTCTGTCAGACATCTTTGCTCTGGAAGCTCATTGACTGGCTTGTGATGAGACACTGTCATAGAGAAACGATTTGTGAGAATAGACCAGCAAAAAGCTACTGCCCACACAAACAAACACAACTGACCATACACACCAGCTCCTGAATCAAACCTTCCTTTAGCTGTGCCCAACAGGTGCCAAATCGGCCACCATAGTGCAACCCAGTTAGCCAACCAGCAGAAGAGCCAGGCCTTTCTCTCTTACATGTTTTACTTTTAAAAGAAACATAAAGAAACGATCTAAGAAAAAAAAAGACCAAAGCGACTGACAAATCAAGTGTACAGGCAGGAGGTGGTTAGTGCACTGAAGGTAGATCTGTAGATGCTGGCTGTAGGCCTCTGACTGTGTAGGGGCATGTATGATAGTGTATATAAGTCTGAGGAACCTGATGGCATATGATGGGGCTGTTGAGGGAGCTGGGTTGACAGCTGTGTAAGTGGATGCAGTGTGTACAGTGTATGTCTATGCATGTGTGCTTCAAGAGGGGCACCGCAGCTTTGAATAAAAAAGGGAATGAGAATGGATTAGTGTCTCTTGTCTTCTTTCAGATTCATGAGTTGAAAGATGGAGTATAAAAGCAAAAGAAAGTATGAATAAAAACAGGATTTTACCTCCTTTCTCCAGATGGTACATTAATGCACCAACAGGACTCCACAAAGTATTGCTTCAGCGTAGAAGAGTAATGGGACTAGGAAGCATCTGATTCTCAAAAGCTCTCACTGCCTCTTCTCACAATACAGAGTGACCTCTGGATATTTCTGGGCAGTAAACATTCTTGCCAGTAGATGGTGCTCTACACAAGATAAGGACATGCTTTCTGATGAGGGACCAAGTCTGTTTACCTTGATGTGTATCTTAAAACTTGGAGAGTTAAGTGGTCTACCTACAATCTCTTGATTTGTGATGTTCCCCTAATATAGAAATTGTATATATTCCTGGTTTAGTCTGTATGACTTACCAACAATATCACTGCCTGTCGCAGATCATGTGTGAGGTCTATGGGCCAAGCCATAAGTAAAATCATCTGACACAATTCAGAATGAGGACAAGTCAGTATTAGCCAAAGTATATTTTGTGTTTGACTAAAACAAGTTAGCTGTGTTACAACATCAGAAGCTGGTAATAGTTGGCAGGCAACAGTGGAGTGAAAACCAGAAATTGGAACACTGGTAATTATGCAAGTCATGAACTCAGGCAGCTAAAGTTAGCCTTCTGTTTCTGCTGGAGTCTGGAGTGGCCAGCTTAGTACTTCCTACTGTCATGTCATTATATGATGGATTAGCGTGACTTAAGTTCACCACAAGTGACGAATCTGTAGTGCAAACCAGTCACATTATGAGTCACTTGACAACGATAGAGAGACAGTAACAGTCATAAAGAAAACAAAAGCACACAAACTCAGAGGTCCTTATTAAAAATACTTCCTTTTAATGTAAACAGGAGTTGCTAACTTAACAAAACTTTGGGAAAAAAAGGCCATTGGGGGTCAACATTGAAACCACAAAGATCTGACCACATCTCATGATAAGGCACGTTCTCCATATCCTCCCTGCATCAAGACACAAAACAACCTTTCATGCTTACCTATCAGGTCACCAAAGCATAGAGTGGGCTTGACTGTGTGCCCTGATATTTTTCATGGAAACCCATCCCTACACTGCATGTCTGGCCAATAAAGCAAATTCATTATTTAAAAGTCTGCAATGCAGTTGTGTCCAATTTATATCGCTGGTAAAAGAAAGCTGTGTTAAATACAGTATATCAGTTGCAATGTACAACTGTAAATCAACCTCATTCTTCTGCATGTACATACAAGCACCACAACATGGACTTTCAGTGACATGTCACAGAGAGGCTGGCTCAGCATCTTAAAATGTCACTGTCCTTCATGTACTGTACATGTTACAACAAAGAACACTCCGAGTGTACGGTCAGTTAGCTGGGTGAGGAGACTCTTAGTTTGATAACACAAACCAGTGCATAGATTTCACAGAACCATCACAACAATTTGCATTATTTACCTGTTGTATGACGCTTCACAGAAACACAAATAAAACTATTTTAAGTATGTTTTAACGCTATGCCATAGTCTAAAAAAAGTTGGCAGTGGACACGCTGACAGTGTCATTCTGCCGCAGATCTACTCAGTATGTTTCATGTTACATGATTTAAGAACTGATTTGTGTAAATTTTGTGTAGTCTTTCTTGATCTAACACTTCACTGCCGGGACTAAAATGCAAATGACCCGTGTCTACATGAGCTACATGACTCAGTCAATATTGACAATATGGCTGCACCCAAAGTCTGACATGTGCGTTGCAAAAAAAGCGGGCTCAGATGAGAGATGCCTGATCATGGTCTTGTGAGGTATCCCTGATGTAAGTGGATCTGGGAGAGTGAGGATTTCTATGCAGATCAACTGAGGCATCATCGAAAATTACTTTCTATGGAACTACCAGTAGTGAATATTTGTGGTCCATATAAAATATTTAAAATGTGTCTGAATAACTTTGGTGCTTCTATAGTCAAATTAAAACTCCAAATACCAACAACCCAGCCTGTGAGTTCATGTTATGAGTGCATTGTTTGTAATGCAGCCCCAGATGATAAAGTGTCATTTTGCATTTTAAAAACGAAAGTGCAGTAAACAATGTGAACTCTCATGTAATGTTGGTTTTGGTGTCATCGGCAAATGAGCTTTGGGTTTGGTAATAACCTCACTTGGACTGTAATGCTTATACACACAAACTTGTGCACATACACATGTACCCATGTACACACACACACACACAGACAAAAAAAAAAATAAAAATAAAAATACATGCATGGACACATATGACGTCTTCACTTGGAAATACCCAGGCCACTCCTCATGTACTCGTAAACCACGTAGCTGATGCTGACCGCTGGGATGACCTTCATGAAGTTGGGCAGGATGCCCCGGTAAAGACCAAACATGCCTTCTTTCTCCACGATCGTCTTTACCAGCTTGCTCATGTTCACCTGCTCTGCACCTTCCACAGACGCTAAACCAGAGAGACAATGAGGATGAAAATCCAATGGGTGACACTTGAGGTTGATTGTAAAAAGCAGTGTTGGGCAAGCTACTCAGAAAATTTAGTTAACTAAGCTAGCAGTTACTTAGCATCAGATGAAGCTTCACTACACTAAAGCTACCTGAAGACAAAATGTAGCAAGCTGAGTTACAAAAAAATGTCAGAAGTGGTTTAACTACACTGAAGCTAATTTTTAATTTACCAAAAAGGTCTATAAATAAATGAAATGATCAAACATTCTATTAGTGACCAAACTATCAAGTCTCTCCAACGGACATACAATAGCAACTAACTAATAGTAACAAATTGTACTTTTATATAGGTAATAAAACAATAATCTTTGGGTGTTAGATCCACATTCCTGGATAGAATAAAGGAGAGAATAGTATGTGCATGTGTGTGCTTAATTGGGTCCTGAAAAAACACCTGATTTCCCTATGGTTCTGCAGCATTTCTTATGATGCCGACCGCATTTTGCACTATAGTTTTTCTAGTATATAATGCTTTCTAAGTGATTTTACTATTTAAATTGACTATAATGTGCACATGTGAATGATAGAACACACACAATTGATTTTTGTATAAACGTAGACATTGTCTTCTGACTGTGCTTATGTCGTGCATGCCTGTGAGAACAAGTGCCTGTGTGCACGACTCTGGGAAGAAAGTGAACGCAGTACAGCAGACATTGCAAGTCATGAGCGCAATTTCACAAAGCTGATGAAACTTTTTTTTTAAGCAGCACAGTTGAATGCCTACCATTTTGATATCAAAAGTAAATCATCCGAGAGAGATACTTTCTCTTACTTCTTTCCTTCGGAATAAATAAAATAAGAGGATCTGGCATTAGTGCTCTGTGCGTGTATATTGCATGCGTGAGAGAGCAAGTAGGCCTGGCATACAGAAAAAAGCACCATTCAAGCACCAGGTTTCCGAGACAAACCAATAGGCTAATAAAAAATATATTATTATATGGCATATGCATCTCTGAATCATTGGTCTCACCACTCATGTTGGCTATAGCCTACGTAAAAGTTTGAGAATTTTGTTTCACTGTCTAAAATTGCTTTAAAGCAGTATCTATTCAGCAGATTATTAAAAATGTTCTTAGGGGAGACACCTGGGATAGGCTACTTGATAATCTCTTCGGAAGTATCGTGAACAATATAATGGAAGTCTGAAATATGACTGCAAAGTAAATATTTCGGAATTTACACATAGTTATCCTCAGGGCCGGAGTGGGACCCGTTTTCAGCCCGGGAGTATTATGCCCATATGAGGCCCACCCTCAAAAAAAAAAAACGCAACGCACCACACCAATGCACAAAATATGTGTGAATAATATGCGAAGGAGTTCCTATTTTAAAAATGCTGTGCTTTATTATAACAACACTAGTGATTAATGTATTAGTTCATTCATCAGTCCCTGTTATGATTCTACTGTACCTGCCTTCTTTGAACCCTCCTAGCCTACATTGTTCTTA
>JAVQKI010024681.1:0-5000 GCA_036025975.1 Nematalosa erebi
TTGGAGTAACTACACAGCCTTGGATGTTAAATCAGGAGTACATTTCACCACAAGCTGTAAGTGTAGTATGCATGGGACAACTAAACAATCTTCAGTCTTAGGCTAGAGAGACTACAATATTCATGTCTTCCTGCCCTTCTTTCTCTCTCTCTCTCTCTCTCTCTCTCACAAACACACACACACACACACTCACACACAAGCTCTCTCTCTCAAACACACACACACACACATCTGCTTGCACGACTCTGAATTAGTGTGTATGAGTGTGTGTCCCTCCGGATAAGGTGTAGCCCTGTTGGGTGTGTATTAAAAACATACTGTACTGTTGTGCAGCTCGCTGACTCATTCCTGCAGTCTCTGGTAGGGTCAGTGTGATCTATAAATCAACGGTGTGCTGTTACGACTCTGATATTAAAACATGCTGGCAAGGGCTCGGCACACTGAATGAAAACTGACTTAAATGCCTCATCTGTCAGGGGAGATATAATATTCCGGCGTCATTGCCAAGCCCAGCCAATGGAATGGCAAAAAACTGGTTTGTCATGGATCAGAATGCTAATATCTTCCATATGTGAGCAAACATGAAGCCGTTTTGTCAGATCCAGAAAGGCTTTTCGGGGGGGGGGGAGTTGCAGATGGCACGGCGGTCTGAAACCACTTGTCCGTTGTTTCCCTGGCTTGTGGTGGTTTTTTCGTGTTCAGACTGAGGGGGAGTTGGGAGGTTTGGAGTCATAGTTGAGTTCCGCACAGCTGGGCAGCTCAGAAACCACTATGGGTTTCTTCCCAAATGTGGCTGAGGGCCCTTTTTTCTTTCTCTGGACTCTGGACCGACACCTCAGACTGATTTTATTTTTCTCTTCCTCTCCTCTTACTTCATTTTATTTGTACTGGTATAAAAAAAAAGGTTACACTGTATGGGATTTTCCTATCTTTTATTGAGACATACTTGGGAAGGTGAAGGAATCCCACATAATCTGCTGATCTGCAAAGAGGCAGTCTTGCCGTCGCTGCCCTGAGCCAGGCATCAACACTATGTAAAGGCCGTCCAGCGTTAGAAAGCAGCCTGTGCATTTTACAGGTTATTTTTACCTCTGGCGCATAGATACTGCAATAGGAAGGAGCTGCGGAGGGCAGGCGGGCGGACGGGCGGGAGAACTGCGAATGTAGGGGTCCTGACAGATTAGCAGGATAAAGGTTCTTCAGCTATGCTAATAACTAGTGGGCTTTGCGCAGGACCTGCTGCTTTTCTCCCACCACTGTTCCTCCTCACGGGGGCTGGGATCAAGCCCGCACTGCAGCGCCGTTAGCTTTGGCCCCAGCGCGACACAGCTCTCTCTACCCACTCTGGCCCAGAAAAAGAAACAAAAGCAGAACACTTTATAATTAACAAAGGAATGGTCTAAGCGCCGTGCCAAAAAAAGGGAGGGCAGAGAGAGAGAGAGAGAGAGAGAAAGAGAATGCGAGAGAGAGAAATGGCATGAGTGAATGAAGAGAACCAATTTCTGTGAAAATGCCCTAGGGGGAGTTGTGCTCCAGTAAATCTGCCTCCCCACAGAACCCTGCAATCTTATTAGGGTTGAGCCACTGGGACGCAGTGGGCCAGACACAGCAGCCACAACCATGGTGACAGTAATGCCCCTCACCCCCACTCCTTCCCCACAAACCCCAACAGCAGACCCACACACCCCCACCCCATCTCAGGCTCCAGAGACCAGTGTGATGGGGAGGGAGCTGGGGGGGTTTCAGCCTGGCACCCCTGGAGCACCGTCAGATCAGGCGCCTTTAACCACCATTTCTTGGCCTGCTGACCCACACAAACACTGCCTGGCTTGCCCGGCCTCTTTTTTGCCCTGGCCGAAGGAGCTGGCCCTTGCCGACCGCAACCCCACCCCCATCGCCCCTTGTGAGGGTGACACATGGCGCATCTTTCTCTACTCGGCAAGCCCTCGCATCGCCCCAAACCCTTCTTGCAAAAACAAAGACTTGGAGAGAGATGAAAAGAAGTGTCACGGTGCCCTGATGTGCCATTGTGTGTGTGTGTGTGATTGTGTGTGTACATTTGAGTGTGTATATGCCAGCATGAGTGTGTTTTGCGGAGGCCGTGTGTATCAGTGCATGTGTCAGTCTGTGAGTGTGTGGGGAAATGTGTTGTATGTAAATTGATGTATGTATAATGTATAGGCGTATGTGTATGTGTGTGTGTGTATCAGCACCTGTGTGTGTGAAGGTATATGTGTGCGTGAATGTGTTTATGTTGATGAGAGTAAGTGTGTGTCTGTGTGTGTGTGTGTCTCTTTGTGTGCTTGCGTGTGTGTTTCAGCGTTATCCTTCAGCTATCTTGGCACGCACTGCAGATTCCAGGAACAATGCAAGGGCAGTGATCTAAGATCAGCCTTGGCCGGGTAATTAGCAGTGATGAGGACGGGGCGTGAGGATGCTGAGTGGATTTCCATGTAGCAGTCGCCTTGATCAGCCTTTGTTATGCGCCGCATCGGTCGCATTCCTTTAATGCAGGGGGAAGATGCTTTTTAAATCTCCCCCGCTCTTACTCTGCATATTGCATAGGAGTAGGTGTCTGCATTGTGCTTGTGTGTGTGTGTGTGTGTGTGTGTGTGTGTGTGTATGTGTGTGTTTCAGCATTATTGTGTATAACTGTGTGAGTCTGTCAGTGTGTACATGCATCCAATGAAGATTGCATGTGGTTTAGTGCATCTTCCTTTATGCTGGAAGTAGACAGACAGGAGAATATAGATATGAATGTGCAGATGTGGGTAGGAATGACAGATTATAGGTTTTTGTGTGTATTCATGTGTGTGAATGTATGTATGTGTGTGTGTGTGTGCTTGGTTGTGATCTCTCAGTCTGAGCACGGGCATACAGTAAATGTGTGAGGCTTAAGGAGAAAAAAAAAAATGCGTGTCTGCATGTCAATACGTTAACCTTCCCCCACCTGTATCTCCATAATGAAAACCCGAGGCCTGTCCCGCGGTGACTGTAAATCAATGTCGCCGCGCGGGCATCTGTGAATTAGAATGGAGAGCTGGCTGTTCATTTGGGGCCCCGGCGGAATCCCATTCTTCACTGCCTGCTGCTGGAAGTGGCTGAGGAGCACTAACCAAGACGGGGAACTCGGCCGACTCAGGAGCCTCTGCTCTGATGTGACCAGTAGTACGTCTTCCTCGCCGCCACAGCCTGATTAATTCCCCGCTATTTCCACGAAATAATTATCCGTTTTAAACATTGCGCTGTTTTGTATGTGACCATAAGCTCGTAGAGACTGTGCCAAATACGAACAAATTTAACGCAACCTGTCTGTACCCACATTTATAAATGAGGTTTTGAAGTGACTGCTTTTGCAACAAAAACAGCAGAGAAGCTGCTACAGCCAAAGGCACCAGACTTCTGTGAGTGAAAGAAAATGTGACAAATCATACAGCTGCTACATAATCACTGAATTTAGATGACCACAAATGTAAAGCAATGGGAATAAAATGCTGTCCTTATACAGGAGATTTCTGGCGTCTCTGCCAAAATGCAGATGCAACGGGGGGCTTTATTTATGAAAATTCATTCATGTACATTGCTGACGGCCGGCAGCTTTCATTCCATTTTCTCTGACACACAGCGAGGCAGAAAGAGGCAAAAAGACACTGAAATATTCAGTGTCAGCGGTCAGAGGGGGAAAGTGGTGCTACAACGAAAAAAGAAAAACAGGGAAAACTTGGGGAAAAAAGTGTCAGCACTGCACTTTTCTGGCCTCTCCAGAGAAGCATAACACAACAGAAAACTGAAAATAAATAAATAATGAATTAAATAAATACAAATTTAAGGGCTCCCACATTGCCCAGGCATAAGCAAACAGAAAGCGATTGGCACAGGAGGGGGTAAAACATCTGCACTTTCCACTTTCTTCTGCTATGGAGGGAGAGGTTCTAGGGACGACACTCAGGCTATTAGCCCTCCTGTGAGTCCTGGAGATGGGAGGGGAGGCTATGAGGCGTTAGTGGGAAGGGACAGGGCAACAGGAGAGTCCTCCTCGCACCCCATGCGTGGCCTTATATAACTGGCAGGGGAACGTTTTAAGAAAGAACCTGCATGAGGTTTGGTGGTGTATTAAATTCCACCCTCCCTCTGTGTGTGTTTGTGTGCGACTATTTAGTAAGTGCTTCTCCCACACCATTCACACGCTTCACCGATACACACATTAACTCAATCGAACACCTCTGTGCATATACATACCAACACCCTCTTCAGAACACACAAACAAACACACACACACACACACTCCTCTGTCTTCTCTGACTAGAGGCTGCACTTTGATGGGATAAAGTCCCATAATCCGTGCAACGCGCCTGGCTACCAAGACCTGTTCTCACTTACTGGGAGGTTCTACCCACTCTTCATGCTAATAGAGAGCACTGCTAATGTGTCGCGGTCACCTCAGGCAAAGCTAATGGCTTGGACCCAACCTTGTTTCAATAAACAGGCTTTTTTTGGAGTGTCTTCAGTCTGTGTATCTGTGTGTGTGTGTGTGTGTGTGTGTGTGTGTTTTTCACAGAGGGTGTTTGTGTGAGTGCGTATTGTGGAACAGGCTTGTCCGTGTACAACAGGCTTTTGGTGGGAGGGGAGGATGGATGCAGGGAGGAAGCAAGAAAGGATGGAAGCTCTTCCAGGATAATCCCATCGCCAGGAAGGAGAGAGGGAAAGAGGAAGGAGAGAGAGAGAGAGAGGTGCGAGAAATGGGGGACCTTGGGGAAATGAGAGATAGGAAAGGAGAGAGCGTTGTGGTGTGAATAATTGAGCACTATGTGCCAAACGTGACTCTCTCTCTTATTGCCTTCATGACTGTCCCTCAAAATGCTTGTCAGGCTCTGATGGCGCTCGTGGTGTTGTTCTCCACTCCCGCCTGACAGAGCTCCAAAACAAAGACATGCTAAATGAGCTTCCAACACTTCTCCAATTCCCCAAATTCATTTAGCATTCTCCGTCAGACACGAAAA
>JAVQKI010024681.1:7500-17379 GCA_036025975.1 Nematalosa erebi
GGAAAAATTACTTGAAAGCAAACAGACAAGAGACATTGGGACAAATGCTGTAAATGCACCCAGAAAGGTAATTTTATGCACTCTTGCTCATATCTATTCACTTACAAGGATTCTATTCATTCAGACAAATACTTATTCAGAATATGTCATGGTTATTATTCTAAATAATAATTCTTTGTTAACACTGAGTAGTCAAGGCACAGGGAACAGACCAACAAATTCCTTTTAATGCCAGTCTAACACACCTGCAAACTGAAGTAACTGTCCTCTCTTATCAAGAAGCCAAAATGGATGGCCCTTTCCCCCTCTTATTTATGTGGTCTAATCTCCATTTGTGGCTGGCTGCTCGCGTGCCTCTCCCATATTGTTAGAGCTGGATTTGAGCATTGACCTCCACGGATCGATACTTAATAAGCTTTTGTGCGGCTCAGCCCATTTTGCTGCAATCTGCAATTTTTTTATGTCCATTAGGTGGAAAATACAGCTGACTAGGTGTATGAGCGGCGGGAGCAAAATGTATCTTCGCCTGCGCCAGGCGCAGTGTGTGTTGATGGATGCTCCGTAGCCGCGGATGGCCAGTTCCAAAGTGAAATACTGTCGGCCTCCCGAGCCTTTTAGTAAATGTAGTTTAATAGTCTTTGACGGTTTTTCACTCCTCCTCCCTTCCTTTAACACACCTTTGACTGCTGAAGAGTCTCACACCTTGAATGGTGGCAATAAACAGAGGCGTCTCAAAGGTGGGGGCATGTGGCCTTGTGTAAAGCCAATTTAATTTAGCAAAATTTGAAATTAGGATATTAGGAATTAGGAAAAGATACCTCCTCAAACAACCATACAACATTTTACCTATTCATTATTGTCAAAATGCAGACATTCTCTCTTTGTCCACAAAGTTTAAGAGGAAGATTCGATGGCTTTAATAGCTAACTGGAAACGACTGCTGAAAGCGAGCAGTCACGAGAGTTTGACAGGGATCTGAGGGGAATTTATACTCTCAGCAACCTTGCTGTCACGGCTGCATCACTAAGACTGAGTCTGCTGTCGCTGCTGATGCCCTGGGGTTCATTCAAGGTAAGGCGCGGCGTTCCGCGACTCAGGTTCTTTATCACTGGACTCAGGCAGCGGCGCAGGGAGTGAGACGCAAACACAGCAGAGCGGCGGAGCAGCTCCCATGTTGTACATTTCACATGCTAATTGAAAACAGACGGAGCCAGTAACTCCTCTCCACCCTACTCATCTCTCTCTCTCCCTCTTTCTTCCTCCCTCTCTCTCTTTCTCTCTCTCACTGTGGCGTGGCATGCCCAGGACACACAGTAGCACCGTCTCTGTGCCTCACAACGTCCGCCTGACGGATCATTTTACCCCATCGACAGAGCGGAAAATAACGCGGGGCGATACCTGAGATGTGGCATGTATCAACACCGTTGAGCCCCTGACGAGGACTGACACATCAGCGGTGACCATCGCTGCAGAGGTGTTTGGTTGGGGCCACAGCTGCGTGGCTCTGAGGCCTTTAAAGTGCCATTGATCAGTAGGGAATGTGACAAAGACAAACTGTGGCTTCCCCTTTATACAACAAGCGGGGAGCTACGGCTTGCAGGAAGAGGTCCCAGTCCAGCATGGAAGACTGCTAATGGAGCAGGCTACCATCTGGCCCACCTGCTATGGAGGACCACTGCACCATTCCAAAAACCCCCGCACTCACAACATGCCTGGGCACACATAAACACACACACACACACACACACACGCCCACGTGCTCTCACATGCACACACAATTTGCACAGGCACACATGCTACAGTGGTTACACTGATTTTTTTTTTTTATCATTCCACATAATGGCTTAAAATTACACATAATGTCATACATATCCTATTCATACCAGCAATTTTCTGCGCAGCAGTCTTTAATATAAATCCTGCATTAAACTTAATATTTAGCCACAAAATTCAGCAAACCGCAACTTATTAAATGTACCCCATGTAAAAATTATCCGTCAGTATAACTTCAAAATAAACAGGTTTCATGAATTTGCTGAAGTGTAAAATGTGCTGTGCCGAAAAAAGAAAACGTTTCACAAGGTTAGGCTCGCTAATGAAAACAACTCAATAGCCGTACTCACTGGACAGTGGGTCTGATTGAGAGGGTGATTCATTAGCTTGCTAAGCTCCCAGGGTGAGCTTGAGTCATTCAAGCCCTGCTAATGCATCCAGGTTTGATCCCGAAGCATGAAAGCTCATACGCCTTCCCCACCCAATTCCTGGCCCCCATCCCCCACCCCCGTCCCCTTTGAAAATATGACCACGAGGGCATATGGCAAGGCCCATTCCCCTTTGGCTCTCCCTCTCCCTCCTCTTTCCAGGCCACCATACTTTTTTACACAAGCCTTGATCCTCTCCCACATAAGCCTTCGGGAGACAGCTCGTTTTTTTTCCCTTTATCCTGATACGTGCGGCTGCCCCTTGGGATATATGGTCTCCCCTCCCAGCCCTGTCCCATGCTTGCACTCTTCCCTCTGGATCCCGGTGAGGAATGCCCATGTGGCCACATCCGGGGGAGGACTAAACGGCAGAGAGGAGATTGAAACCAGATGAATAAGGTTGCGGAGCGCTCTGAGCAGCAGGCCCCATTTTTTTTTTCCTCCCCTGAAGCCCGATTAGAAGGCCAGGCCAGGGCCCAGGAAACTCAGGCAAGCAGGCAGGCAGGGCGTTCCCCCCCCACCCCGCTTTCCCTTTGCAGACGCCTCGGGTGGTGCACACATTCTATGAGGCAAACACGAGCGCTCTGATTGGCCTGCGTCCCTCCTTGTTCCCACTGCAAATGTTTAAAGATTCCATTGCTATCGTCACTCCTTTGTACACGAGCCACAACTCATGCGCTCTTTCCAGAGGGATGAAAGAGAGGGTTTGTTTAACAGACAGATGGACAGGTTTGTTTGGCTGACAGATGGAGGAAGGAGAATGTCACCTCATACCTTAACAATTTTGGAGGGTGGAAGAGAGACTAGCAGAGAAAACTAAGCTGTAAAAAACAGGGTGTAGCTGAAGAATGACACTGACACCCAGAAAAAAACAGGGACAAAGTGAAATTTTTGGGAGGGAACTTCAGAAATTTTTTTTTAGTAAACAGTTGCAATATGAAAGAAGTAAAAAAAAAAAAAAAAACTCAATCAGTACCATATTTAATATTTTGTTGAGCAACATTGCCAACAGCCAAACAAACAAAACAGGAAATATTTTATGGGACAAATGCCTCTGTAGTAAATTTCAGTTCTGCTGCAATCTTGAGTGCTCATAGGATGAAGAAATAGCAGCCCTCGCTTTGGGATATGTGTTATACAGCTTAGTGGCATAAAGTTCACATCCCAGTCAGGGATCGTGCACAGCCGAGACGAAAGTTGAGCAATGCAAACTCCTTCAGAGTGCGCTGAGGGGACGCGTAACGGAAGAAAAAAGAGAAACAAATAAACACGCTCACGGCCTTGTTTTTCCAGCTTGTCGTCCAGCAAAAGAGCGGCCTTGCGAGGCCTGCCACGTGTCCCTGTGAAACAGCCTCGCCCAGTGTATGTGGTAAGCTCCCTAAATCCACTGCATGTGTGTGTGTGTGTGTGTGCACCCAGGAGTGTGTGGGGAATTTAAAAGGGGCCCCGTCGTGGTAGATGGCTGTCCACAAATGAGCCTTGCCCCCACTCCCTCAAAAAAACACATGCGCACACACACATATACACATACAGACGCAGTCACAGACACACACACACACACACAATCATACAGGCACAACCCCCACACCCCTTGGGACGACGCTGCCGTTTTTTCCAGGCCGGCGTTCCAGGGCCGTTTCTTCACCGACACCCAGCTGCTCGTGCTCATGCATCGCAGCACACAAGCGCTCCACCACCACACTCAGCTGCCCGGCACAAGCAACAGTCCCATGACATTGCAGCAATGTCACTGTGCTCCTGCTGCTGCTGTTACAGTGACTGCACTGCTTCTTCTGCTTGTGGCAGTCTACTCTCTCTCTCACACACACACACACATACACACACACACACTCACACGCACTGTTTCGCCATGGGCAGCAACGTTTTGATAACGCACACCTGGATTATTCATTGGATGAGCACATATTTGATGAACAGCAGCAGGGAAAATGAGAGATTAACCTCACCTCAAACCGCAGGTTCTATTTTCGTGTTATCACATATGCTGGTCCCCCTACGGACGTTTCCCAGTTGTGTTTTTTTTTTTATTACTGTGTTTCAAACGGAACCTGGCGGCAGGACCTCTTGTGAAGAGCGAGGAAATGCGCCAGTTCCTCTAGCCTCTCTCTCTGTATAAAAACCACAAGCAAACCAAAAGTCCACAAGCAATTTAGCATGTTTAATGATGCCCCATAAAACGAGTGGAAAAACGTGTCAGGAAGAAAGGTAGAAAGGCCCGGCACGCTACACGGCTCTTGTAACACCGTCAGACACGGAAGACCTCCTGGTGTTTACCTGCTGAGGGAGGCAGTGATAAAAGCTTGCAGCTTTCCCACAAAACATGTGTAAGCTTATTATTACCAAAACCAGACGACTCCAGTGAGTGACGTGGATATGCTGCTGCCGCTGCTTTTTCTCTTCTGCCTTTCTTCTCTTTTTGTTTCTTTTCTTTCTCTTTTCCCCACTGACCTGAACATTTCACTCCATGAATCATCATCAATGCTGTTAGACTCTTCTGTCTGTTCCCCTTGTGACAATACCATCACAGAGAATCAGCCCAACCCCTACACACACACAGACACACACACTCCCAGATTAGGCCCCTGAGTAATAAATTAATGCAGTACAGGTACAGGGACTCCATGGAATAGGTGTTCTGTTAGATAACACATACGTCATCCAGTAGATAATTTCACAGTCCACAGAATTTGCATTCCATTTGAGGTAAAACACAAAAACATTAGTGTCTACTACCATCCCTAACCCTCTGTACATCTCTACTTCTCTTTTCGATCTCTCTTTCTCTCGCTCTCCCACAATACAGTTCTTTGTCTCTCTGTGAGTCTCTTCCTTACCAACACCATGCTGTATCTCTGTTGTGCATTATGCAGACGTGCTTCCACCCTCCCCTAAGCTTCTAGTGTGACGTCCAGAGGAACAACTAGCACTAGCTTGCACACAGCCCAGCTTGGCACTCCAGGCAGTAGTGGTAGCGCAGGACTAATCAGCACTGGGCCCCTTTTAGCCATGAAAAAGCTTGCCCTGGAGGGCAAAATAAATGGGATTTATTTTTGGCACCAGGATGTAGAATCTTATTTAAGGCTAGACATGCTAAGTGCTTTGTCTCTTCTGCATCGGCCCAGGGGGCAATATTTTTTTGCTCTTACTAATTAAAATGGGAGTAAGTTGCAGCCACTCCGCAGCATGAAACGATTTTTGGTTGGGTTTGGGGTTGCGCCTTGGTGTCCCTTGTAGACCAAGTTTGGTCATGATTCCTCTTTGCTGGCTTTAGTTTTTTTCTTCTTCTTCTTCTTCTTCTTCTTCTTCTTCTTCTTCTTGCCAGAGCCTCTGGTTGTGCTGATGCAAGGGCTTTGTCTCATGATTAATGATGGGCATTTGGCTCACCGGATCCTACGCAGAGGTTAAAAAACAACCTCCACACGGCAAAGCTTTGCACCATGCAGTACATGCTCAGCGCACTCCAAAAGGCAATTTTTCCTCCTCCTCCATTTCACAGCGCTAGCAAATAAATAAAAGTCCCCACTCGGCTCGAGGGGGAAAAAACAAAAAAGTCTAGCCTTCCTCCAGCCAAAATCTGATTTCAGGCACATCAAAAAAGGGACAAGGCAGTCGAAGAAGAGGAAAAAAAAATACACTTGCTCTGTGTGTTTCTAAAAAACCAGTGCTTGCATTTTCATATCATCATGGATATCAACGGTGGGCTAGGGCTTATCATGGTTTGAGTGCATGTTCTGGCACTGTGATAGAGGCATGGGCGTATGGCAATGCTGGAACTGATTTATGTTCTCCCCTGTCAAGCGAAATATCACACACACATCTGGCCCCAAGGCTCCATATTCATAAATAACGTGCTGTGACTGTCATTCTTTCGCAGACGGAGAGAGAGAAGGAGAGAGGCAGAGACAGAGAGATAGAGAGAGAGAGAATTCTCTGCATCCTCCCTTTGACCTGAATACGATGCCAGATGAACTAAGCCTCTTGAAACACCCTGTGCCCTCTTGATTTTGTTCTTCTGACTTCTTTGTTTATGAACAGAGCAGTCAGGTAATTCCTTATGATGCTATGTGATATTCTCTGCCAACAAGACAAAGAGAAAGCGAAAGGAAGAAAGAAAGAGTGAGAGAGAGAGAGAGAGAGAGAGAGAGAGATGCTTAGAGATAGTGACAGAGAAAGAGAGGGAGCGATGGTTGGAGAGCACAGCATTCTAGCATTCCCTGCTTGGTCATCTCTCAGCAACGATCATATCAGGAAAAGCTACAGCGGGTGCTCGGGGTCAGACAGAACCGAGAGCTTTGAAGAAACTCCAGCGCCACCCCACCCCACGCCACCCCAACCTCTCCACTCCCGCCTCTACTCCTTTTTTCCCCTTGCACTGGCAGTCACCGCATCACCAGCCATGACACTCTGATCCCTGCAATACACCGAGATGCAGGCTCTCCATCTCTCTCTTCCTGGAAGTGGTGGTGGATGGCAGTGGGTGTGGAGATGGGGGGTGGGGGTGGGGCGGCACTGTGGAGACAGGGTGGAGGTTAGGGGCTAAGCCTGGAGGAGAGGGAGAGAAAGAGAGAGAGAGAACACCCACTCCTCCCCTTCTCCCTCCTTCTCCTGCTCCTCTTCCTCCTCCCACCCTTTAACGCCTTTTCCTCCGGTACACAAGCAAGGCAGCCGAGGCGGCTGTGACTGCACACTGCTCAGTCAAGAAGAATAATGCATGTGATATGCATGGGTGGACCCGTGCCAGGGTAATGACAATGCTCTCCCCGGGATTTGAATAACAGGAACTGATTAAATCATCTTCGGTTCTGTCCCAGATGCCCCGGCGCGGCCCACTGCAAGCTGGAGCCAGGGCCCGATCGGAGGCGAGTCGCAGACGCGGTCGCGGTCGAAGTCATCGGTGCTGCTGACTTCACCGGATCTGTTTCAGCCGGGCCACTGGCTCCCAGCTTATTAATCATACGAGCCCCCCGGACGCAATTTAGATTCCCTATACTCCTGCGGATTAGGGCTGCCTTAATCTGCTCAGCCGCAGAGCCATCTTTCTCGTATTAATATTTCTATTAGGCCCCAACCAGGCGCACGTCTGATGTGCTGTGGTCACACAAGTGGCTGCATGGGAACCGCTGTTGAGATGGTGTATGTTATGTGTGTATATATATACAGTATATATATATATATATGTGTGTGTGTGTGTGTGTGTGTGTGTGTGTGTTGGGGACAGTCGCGAAGAGGGTTATGCAGAGAGGGCAAGGTCTCCTCCTGCCCAAACTGGGTTATTTTGCTTATATGCCCATATATGAAGGTAAGAGCTGAAATGCTGAGTCCTATTTCATCTTGCTGGAGCCGAAGCATTGCGATTACTGTATGTGCCTCTGGTGTGTATGGGGGGCAGGAGCGCTGGACATGATTTAATGAACAACATCCCTTTCCCTGAAGCAGGGAACATAATCATGGACAGACAGATACACACACACACACACACACACACACACACACACACACATACACACACCAAAGCATCAAAGCCTCCACACTTAATGCACATACAAACATGCACACACCCACCATAACAAAAACACACACATTTGAACAGATACCCATCCACATAGCCACACAACCACCCTCTCAGACACACTCACAGACACACAGACACACGCACACACACACACAAACACACACTCTGAAGTCATGGTACTGCCTCTGGGCAAAAAGCTAGACTCAATTGACTGACCTTCAAGCCCCACTGTCTTTCCTCTCCTTCCTATCTCTTCTAGACCCCCATCCCTGGATGCTCTTCCAGTAATCAGGGGACAGGATATGCATATGAGCTACAAAGGAGAAAAAGGACAGAACTGTCCAGCCTTTAAAGGCGCCTAACCTTTAAACACGCTCCAGATACTAAATTAGAAGCCTGTGTTTAACATGATTCGATTACACTGTCTCTCGTACTTGCCTGGCCATTTGATTCTAACTAAACACGGCTTCATCTTCATAAGGACTTGTTTCTCCGCACACACAGGTACTGTTCCTATGCCTCAGAGCTCCTGATGACAAGGTGCCTGCGTACTCATGGCGTGATCGACTGTGTAATGTCATTGCATTTTACAAGAAATTAATCTTAATGTCACTCTTTCTCCAGTCCCTTGAATGTCAGTGGCTTTTAATTGGACGGCTGAAATGGCAGTGTTGTTTGTGGCCAGGGGCGACAGAGACAGAGAGAGAGAGAGAAAGAAAGAGAAAGAGAGAGAGAGAGCATATGAGGTGACTAGCTGGAGTGTCACTTTTTTGATGTGTTTTTTTATGCTGTTTGTTTGAGATCTATTGCAGGGAACACCATGATCCACGTTCAGTACCTTTGTTAGGCACTGTGTTTTGAAAGGCTCCTTGACAACACCAGAGGGAGGAAAAAAAACCTCCCATTTGCCATTATATTCTAAGACGGTGCCAAATATTTTGTCATGTCATGTTCTGAAAATTTACAAGACAACGTTAGAGAGAGAGAGAGAGAGAGAGAGAGAGACAGTAAAAAAAAAAAAAATCAAGACTTCAAGACTGTACCAAAACAAAAACGCATAGTTCAGTTTCAATGTGTAGGTAATTTCTTTTCGTTGCAGAACTTTTATTTTGCAAAGCTGACAAAAAGTCCATCTTTTTTTTTGTCAGATGTCTGTGTGCAGAAGTGCTGATGCGGCCATATAAAGGCAGGGTCACTGCACTGGAGGGCTGTTGCTACAGCGGAGAGGTCACTTTGAGAGTGCTGGCCCTCGGCCCCACAGGCCCCCAACTGTCTATCCACAGGCCCTTCCCAAGCCCAGGGAGGGATCCCAGTGGACGGACATCACAGCCTCGTCACTGCTAGTGGGTGGTGGTGGCGGCGATGGTGGTGGTGATGCCTTCCTCCCAAATCTCTGCACTGCCCTTAACATCTGGTTTGGGGGCAATCATCCCCTGACTTGCGCTGGCCACTGGTTTTAATGAGTGCGAATGGACACTCGTAGATTAGGGGGATAATGAAGTAATGTCCCTCTTGTTCTTCCCTCTCTTCCTATGCAGCTAACATCTACCCCCATCCCCCAACCCCCCACTTCCCTGTTCTCTGGGGTCTTCACTGGATGATGTACTGGAATGATGCGGCAATGATTGCTCTGGGTCCAGCATTGCTCACATGGGGGTGGGTGGGTGGCAGAGGAATTGGAGGGCTGAATCACAATGTTAACGTATGAATGAGGCTGACCGTAGGTTGACCCGAATCGCTTTCACACATCCTGAGCCCCCAAGCTAATAAACATAAATGTTTTGTCTCCGCTGGACAAAAGAGTTAGGCTACTGGAGGTCAAAAATGCAGCCAAAAATAAACCGTGTCCGACTGAATTAATTACTCCTAGACCAGCGTTTGGAGAACATACCAATGTGGCGTCCCATCAGAGTCAAGGGCTTAATCCATAAAACTAATCAGGGTGTCAAGAGTTAAATCCTGACCAATCAGTGGTCAATAACCCCCACCGTGAGGGCTTAGGTCATAACAGGCTTATAGAGTGTGCCCTCTACTCCGTTCGCTCAAAAAGAAAACAGACTGGACCCAACCTCATGGGCATCTGAGGAGGAGAGATACAGAAGGGAAACTCACTGGGTGTGTGAATGAACACACACACACACACAC
>JAVQKI010024750.1:0-11023 GCA_036025975.1 Nematalosa erebi
CAATCGAATAAATCGTGAACCTGCGTTCAGACAATGTGTGTCTAATATGCTACAAAAATAAACAAATGGCTTTAAAATCTGATCTGTAATTGTAAATACAGCACAAACATTTATTAGGGCTTGCGACTTGAACAGTATTAGCTACATAAGTGTCTCTGACAGAGCCATATAAAGAGATTTCTTTCTATGGCTCTGAAATTACATAATGAAAACATAATTGAGGTGACGTTAATCTTGGTTCCCAGCAGCTTTCGTCCGCCAAGGCTCGTGAGCTTGGATTTGAAGAGGCATCCTGTTTACCGGCGCACCGCTGAGTTTTGGCTAGATTAGACAGAAATCTTGTGGCAGGAATCTTTATTTTCGTCCAATGTGGACATGCTTAAAATATTTAGCATAATGTATTTTATGTAGCCTATAGATCATATAGGCTATGGTACCACTAACCTTGGAAAGGTCGGCTTGTTGCAATCGCTTGTTTGTTTTAATGTAGGTTAACCATGTCAAAACACCAGTTAATCGTTGGGTGTTGGGATGAATGGACATCAGGCAGCGGACTTGACTTAAGATGTGCCATTCGGACAACTTAAAATAATCGTCTGACCAGCCAGTCAGTAGCCGATGCTCGCTCTCAAGATTAGCCTCAGCTTGGACTCGTATGCTAATGAGACATGTCTTAGGGCGTGAAACAGATTCGCTTCAGAAAAGCTATCAGATGGACACGTAGGCTTGGTTAAACTATTGGTTAAAACTAGCGTTTTCCTCGCCGTTGACTCAGCTGTTCTTGAGATGCTCTAGCTTTGATATATTCTGCATCCTCACTGCCGCACCAGAACAACCCATTACAGGTAGCCTATCTAACAATGTAGATGTAAAATGTATGCCCGAATTAAAGCAGTTTGGAGAGGCTGCAAGGGCAAGGCTACAGAGATGTCAATCCCAAAAGCATACCTGCGTGGTCAGTCCCTTACGCAGTCTGAAGAAGTGCACACCTGCTGTGCAAGCACAGATTCGTCTCTTCTGGAACTCTACACGGAGATGCTCTGGTATCTGTTTATGATGGTGATTTATTTAAGTTCTATGAATGTTAATAATAATCCCGAGGTAACACTTTCTCTAGCTGTCACAGTGTTCAGGACTCATTGCTGAGCTCCAACAGTCGCTTCACCAATTACAGAGGAATTCTAAACTGGATAGTAATCCTCCTGGTGAGCACATAAGTTTTTTAAAAATCCTGCTTATCTGTGACTTTGTAAAGCTGATAATGTGTTGTTTGAAAGATCAGCATTAACCATTTGTACTTCAGGTTTTGACCTATGCCCACCTGTTTCTGGAGAACTTCATACAGTGAGTAGGCCTACTATGCATAAAGAATGAAGAAGAACGACCATAACTTCCCCTTATCAACCGTTCATTTCTCTACTCTTGTCTTAAGGCACGGCTTTCTGATTGATGTAAAGAAAGCTGTGGAACTCTTAATTGGGGACAGCTACTGGCCATATCTGTACTTGATCCTGGGTGAGGCTGTACTTCATGGTAACTTGCTACAAGCCAGTAGACATAACATGTTATAAATACTGTCTTTCACTCCTCTTGCAGCTGCCAACGTGTTCCCCATTGTGTGTATGATTCTGGAAAAGAGCCAAGAAAAGGTGTTGAATTTGGAGTCATTTTTCAAAAGTAGTAATATGGTTTGTATTACTGACAGCATCATTGATATCTCTATGTATGTTTTTAGGGAAGGCTGTCTTCCTCATTGGCACACTGGCTTCACATAGGAAATCTTGTCCTTCTGGCAGCTTTCCCTCCTGCCATCATTGTCCATTATGAAGCATCTTTATCTACAGGTAATGATCCAGTTGTCTGAGGTAATGAAGAGTAAGAGCACATAAGAACTGTTTACTGATTGTTTTTACAAATGTTTTACAAAGACTTGAATATCATATACAATGTTTTTGCCTTATCTACTTGCCTAATTTGGGCTGTTGGGCTGAAACTCTCATCTCATATCTCTATCATGTTGCTATTCTAACTGTGTGTCAATAGGTGGAGCCCTTCTGTCTCTTTTCACATACACCATACTTTGGCTGAAGCTCTACTCTTATCAGCAGGTCAGCAGCTGGTACCGTAAGAGAGAATGCAAAGACGGTATGAGCTAGAACCTCAGAATTATTGTTTGCCTTAATAAACATTGTATTGTAAGACCTAACAAGGCCTCACAATAATGGTTACAATTCTAAATGAATTTAGTTAACCTCGTTGAGTTTGATTCAGTGTAATCAGGTGCATATGAAGCTGACGGCCACCATTCAGCAAAAATGAAGACAAACTGTTAATATATTGCTGGACTTATTTATGGATTGGCTGGATTTATTGGTTGATTATTTTGTTCTTTCTGAGTCTTAAGACATCTTGTGGGAAATGTTCATCCCATGTGTAAATGTATGATTTCGTTGGCTATGTGGAAATAGAGCTACTAATGTTTGCTCATGTAATTTCCATACACAGCATAATATATGTATTGGATGCTTATGTTTTACAGGCCCAGAACCTGTATTTCCTCAGGAAAGTGAAAGCAGTCTTTGTGGTAAGATGTTACTTCTAGCACTTTCAAATTGCATTGTCTTTCTCATTGACTGCATGGTATGAAAAATCTGTGGTTGACTTTTGATTTTTCTGTCATCTATGTCAGATCTCTACTATTTTCTCCTGGCACCCACTCTGTGTTATCAGAGGGACTTCCCTCAAACAACTAGGGTCCGCATAAATGTTTTGCTCCAAAGTTTGGTGGAAATGGTGAGAGTTTCTGACATTCTATTGGGGTAGGGGTTTCTCGTGCAACTATTGTATTTAGTGATGTAATCAGGGTGGAGCAGAAAGATACTGATGACACTTCTCCTACCAGGTGATCCTCACACAGCTTATAGTAGGGATCATGCAGCAGGTTAGATCCCTTCCGTCTTTTTTTCAAGTTTGTTTACACATGTCTATGATATTAACATGTTTGTTCATGCTGTTTTTTAATAATAAGTTACCGTTGTATTTCTTTCTATGATGCCTGGCCCCAACATAGTGGATTGACCCTATTTTCCAGCGGTCAAAAAAGTCCTTTGTTGTAGGTGACATCATATCCCTTTTAAGTCTTTGGATAAATATAATTTGGATGATGATTATGACAAGACCTCAAAAGTGCTTCCTCTCCACCCTCTGTCTGGTTTGTTAAGGATATGGAAATAGCGGCAAGGATTGAGCACCTTGTGGAGTTGGCGGTGAGTGTGTGTGTGTGTGTGTATGTTTGTGTTGGGTGCTATATTTGTCTACTGTGTATCCTTGAAAGTCAGGAACCTGAAGTGACACTTGCACTCTCCCATGCAGACACCCACCCATTTCCTGTGGCTGATGTTCTTCTTCCTCTACTCGCACTCTTATCTGAACCTCCTCGCTGAACTCCTGTGTTTTGGTGACCGCCATTTCTATGGAGACTGGTGGTGAGTCACCATTCTCAAGCCCCAAATCATGCTGCCTTTCATTTCCTCCGTCTATCTCATTGGTTAAATATGTTTGTTTTGTTTTTTTAATTTCCCAGGAATGCTGACACACTTGGCAGTTTCTGGAGAAATTGGAATGTTCCTTTCCAAAGGTGGATTCAAAGGTCTGTCACCCAAATAAATAGTTTGTCCACTGAGCAAAGCATTTCCCACTTTCGCCCTAATCTGGTCTATTTTTCTCTTGGTCTTTCCTGTCCTTTTAATATACAGACATCTCTATGAGTCATTTCTTCAGAAGAGCTTATCTGCAAAACAGGCAGATGTGCTGATCTTCATAATTGTCTCTGGACTTTTGGAGGTGTGATTTAGTTCACCAGTACAGAGATATTTTTATGTGACCAGTGAGAAGTCTTGTAAAATGTTGTATTTATTTCTTTACAGTGTAACATTGCTCTTGCTCTGCAAAGGTGTAATCTATGGCTATTTTTCAGCATGATGTTTGAGGTGAGGATTTCAGTTTACAGCTTCAGATTTAAAGGCATTTCAGGCATTACAGTGTGGGACTGAATGAAAAGCAAAGAACATAGAGGTTGTATTTGTATCATTTGCATGTAGGCCTAGCTGATAAAGATTCTGATCTTTTTCTCCACCTTCTTGTTATTTCAGCTTCTCCTTGCTTTTCTCTTGGAGCGCCTATTCATTGGAAATTATGGGAATGGGCTGGTATGGCTCTGTCTGCTGCTGGGCCCTCCCTTGGCTGTGACGACCTACTACCATGACCACTATATGAATCAGCGTCGACTTACGGGCAATGCAGTTACAACAGGAAGAGCAAAATGTGCTAACTGACAAAACCAAATGACTTAATAATCCAAATGTGTACCACTGTAAATGTACCACTTGTTTTCATGTCTCTAAAGTAAAATGATAAACCAGAAAATGATTGCTGATTATTGACATCGCAGACTACTATATATTATGTTTAAGCCTGAAAATAAATATATTTGTTAGGATTAATGACCAGATATTAGGCTACCTAGTCATTTGATGTTTAGGCACAACAAAACGTTTCCTTGGACAGGCCCATTGACTTGATGCTAAGGGCAAACCTCCAATAGGCTAACTGTAGAAATCTCTGTTGTTCTTGGCCTCTAAGTTTCTTTTACTTTTCGTCACAACTTAAGCCTTCCTCTTTTTCAATTAGACAGAGGCGGTGATCACTATTGGTAGGGCTGCTCAATTATGGGAAAAATATAAATCATTAATATTTTGATCAATATCGATATCAAGATTATTTATCACCATTATTCCTTGACTATGGTAACATTACATCTAACTAATTAATTAAAAATGAGAATTTCCTTGGACTTTGACATATTCCATGATAGCCCCAGGGATTGCCTTTATGGTATGCCATTCAATTATTAACCCAGAATAAAAACCTGTAAGCCTTCTTGCAAAATGGAATGTGACAATATAATTGTTCACGGTTATGTTATTTTTGAGACTGTTTGGAGCAATAATTGTCGCGATTAAAATTCGACTAATTGCTTCACCCTGAAATATAGACAAATTGACAATCTGTCTAATCTGTTTGTTAAAAGGCTTAGTTTGCTGCTACGGGTGAGCAAGACTAACAAGGTAGTGGGTTAGTCAGTGTTTAATTCTTTTTCAATTGTTTTCATTCTTAAAGTCTCATGGTAACAAAGCTTTTGTGTCTTGACGCTTTTGTGTTAATTTGTCATTTTTTATGGGGAGATATGGTAAATTGCGACTGCGTTGTCCTCTTTACCACGTGACCCTGACATTGAGGCGGAAATGAAAGTTAACTAGGTAGCAACGACAGGACCACAGCTTTATTAAGGTAGGAACAGATGTCAAATGTTGTCAACAACGGAAAAACATTAAAGCTTGTTTGACGTATACGCTTTTAACTGGGTAACATGTGCTTGTCATGTTCAGATGGTCCGTTCATTCCCGTTAAATGTTAATTGGTATCTTTGAAATAGCTAGCTGACTATTAGCTAGGCTTGATGGGTTAGCTAGCTAACGTGCTAGCCATCTCATTACATCTGTGTTGTTATTGTGGGGCTTTTAAACTGCGCACACAATGCGTCGGTGTGTTTTGGGATGTGACCCGGGTTGTTGTGTGTTTGTAGCTTGAAGGCAAAGTACATGTACTGTATGGCAACGACCCACTGCGTTTCTTATGTGACAGTGAATTCTGTATTGCTTGATACAGAATAACGCAAGCTAACGTAGTGACTGTTATTGTTTTCGTTTGATGGATCCATCAGTCGATGTATGTTGCATGTTTTTTTAGTGAAAATAACAAAAAGTAGCCACTCTTCTCTCTATGGATCTAATCTGCTCTTTTAGATTATGCATTTACAGCAAAAAGATTAGTCACCATTGTGCTTGTAAAGATCACACCACTCGTCTAAGTAGCTTGCTAACGGAATTGCAGGGGGAGTTCATGTTAGCAACTAGTTAACGTTAGCCATCATAGAATAGTTAAAAGCTGGAGATACCAAACCAAAACTCCTGTCACCTCAATATGTGTACATTACTTGCGTGAGTCCTATGGTAGCTTCCCAAGTTTATATTTCCTTTCTGCGGGGTACGTGTTTGATTTGTGTGTGTCACCAGGTGAAGGCTCCCACCTGGGAATGTTGTCCATACCGTGTCACCCTTATATATGCCGCGGGTTGCATGTATTTCTAGGGACATCTGACATCAAAATTCTAGCCATCTCCATCATCTAAGGCGTTAATTGAGGTGCTTCCGCATTGACGTGCTGTGCTCCCGACCCACCACTAAACACAACATTGGCATGTGTAGAACTGCCGCTTTTTTCAGTCACGTCTAATTGGCAGAGTTACGTGTTCGTGAGGATATGAGATTAATCTTTGACATGGGTATTTTCATACTGGTAGAAAAGTTTCAGTCGGGGACATTGACAGTAGGGGTACTCCCTGACGAGGAGGGGGGTGGCCTAGTGATATGTGAATGGATTCTATTGAGATGTCTTTGTGCATCTATGTCTGCCTATGTGTGTTTCAGAGCTGTGATGTCATGGCAACTGCCAGTGTGAATAGACCTGGCAGCGTCCAGTCCACCGAGAAATCCCAGCTGACCTTGAAAGGTAATGAATCATGATTTTCCACCTGTGTACACCTGCCTAGTCATCCATGCGACATCCTTGCACTGTCCTTCATTCTCATTCTGGATCATCTCTTTGCATCAGTAGCATGCTCTGAATAGTATTAACACAGAACCACTGGACAGGGCACCATTGGGAACACCAGCTCAGCACTCCTGTTTGGCAATGTCTGCTGTGATGTGGTGCGGTGTGCAGGAATGTCCTTGTTTCAGCTAGAGGGCAGTGTCCCTTAACTTGTCCAGCCTGCCTGGCCATAGTGGTCAGACAAGAGATGCTGAGAAGATTTTTCACTTTATTGCCTTGTGCTAATATGTCAGTTGGTATTGACAGTCTTGTTTGGCAAGTGAAATCTTTAGTTGTCTTTACACGCAGAAAATCTAAAATCAGGCCTACAGCCTGAAGTTGTTTTCTGCTGTGTGTGTAGGCTAATCCTTAGAAAACAGGTCCGATTGTATTGCAAACATAAGAACTCTCCATTTGCTCTTTCAAGCGCTGTTCTCACCTTGTGGGATTTGACTTATCTGAAAGCTGTCTGAAATCGGATGAAAAGAAGTAGAGTACTTCTCCATCTAGCTTACATGTACATGACTTCTGTCTTTTGACATACCTGCGTAGTCATTGTATCCAGCCATAACAGGAAGTGGTTTTGAAGTGTGTAATAGTTCTCATCTCTAACGTTGGCACGTTTGATGGGCTCAAAACAATGCCGTTCAGTCACTAAACTGTATTGCACTATCCAATGGCTGGCATTTCACACTTATCAATATTTTATATAGTGCACTTCTAACCTCATTGGGGAACTCATATGATAATGCAGGTTAGCTTATTTGTTTTTAGAGGTCCACTCCAAGGTTTAGCCTGGCCTAACAGCTTTTTCAGTGACTAGAATATTCTTCTGATAAAGGAAGTTGTGAAAGATATACTGCAAGGGTTTGATTTGCAATTAGACATTTTGAAATGCCATTGTGTTGCCATTCAGCCTACCACAGCATATTTCAAATCATGTGATAAGACTGTAGTGTGGCGCAAGTGATGCCTCACAACAATATGAAGCCAACTGGCTTTGATTCTCTCTCCAGTTCTATTTCCATTGTCTGCCTTTTCGGGAACTTGATTGAGGCTTTGCTGCTGTCTCCCACTAGCTGAGTGATTGTACCCAAATGTGTTGTCTGGTGGCGAGCGGTTTGCCCATTCTCAATGCCCTTTGTGTCTGACATGTTTGTTTCCTCCATGCGTCTTCCTCCTCCCTCTCTCAGTTCTCTCAGCAAAGCCTCAGTCCCCCAAACTCCCGAACCGCCATGCCCGCCTCAGCTCCTTCGTGGAGGTGACCGCTGACGGCCTGACCAGCGAGACCAAGAAGACGGGCAAGCGCACTGGCCACGCACTGGAGCTCCAGTGGAACGAGGACCTCACCCTGTGAGCTAACTATTCCTCCTCCATTCTCCTTCTTCTCAACCACACTGTTCTCTTCAAGATGGGTTTTGGGCAGTTGATGATGCTGTTTTGCTCAGGGATTTTTCATTAACTAGATGCAAGCCATGACATACTCCTGAGTGTGTCACGATTAGATCTCGTCTAGACTGATGATGTTGAATATGCAGTGGTTCTGCTCCACAAGGGCTCTCTACACAAGGGTGTCTACACTGTGTTTGTGATTGAGGTTGTAACCTTGGCCTTCTGGACGCTTGCAGGAATGTGACGCCTCAGAGCCGACTCGATCTGAAGCTGTGGAGTTGCCACACCCTGAGGAAAGAGCTGCTGGGTAGCGCCACCATTGACCTTTTGGACACCTTACGCAATCATGATGGCAAAAGTAAGTCCAGCCAATTGCACCCACGCATGACTCTCTGGTGCGTCTGAGTGTCTTTACAAGCTTTTTGCCTAGAGTGACATGATAAAAGCTGACAGAATGCGAAATGCTCATGCATCAAGACAAAGTGGCTCAGTTAACTGGCTGTCCTCTGAGAATGTTGGATTGACGGCTCTCATAATCCGTAGATCTAGTTTTTGTATCTTTCCATGATTGTATAAGTAAGACACATGAAGTAACTGAATTGTGTTTTCCACACTTCTCTTTTGTAAGTAATCCATAGCAGGAAGTTTCCTTATTTAGTTCAGGCTTCTTATTATTGCTAAAGTGTGTTGGTTGTAAAGGTGGCTTAACTTCCTGGAAAAAAGAAAACTAGTGTTGATGTTTGTGCTTGTGTGAGGCTAATTCAGAACAGGACGTAGTATTCCATGAAGCTCTTCCTCACATTTAGGTTGATCTCTAGACAAGTGGCATCAGCAGTCCCACTCTCAGCAGCTGCCTCAGGCCGCTTAGGCTGTGCATTTGGGTACAATTGGGGGGGGGGGGCAAATAACCACCTCAGACCCACCAACCAGGACATGAAGAGACTGTTAGCCGTGTGTCCACATTAGGGCACTACTGCACCATGCAAGCGTAGCTTGAGAGAGAGTACTGTACACACTGACTGAGCTTTGAGATGCCGGATATTTGTCATTCTCTGACCGACTCTTTGCTTCCATGCCTGTGAAAGGGTTAGAGTGATGAATTAGTTTTTAAACTAAAATCAAAACAACAAAAAATTGCTGATAGCATGCACATAATACCATAAGTTGCGCTGCTCTTTTAATCACAAATGATTAAAAAGAATTTTTCATGATTGTCAGTGAACAGTTTCATCAACATCTAAAAGCTCTTTTTTTTAGCGCAGAATATAATCATTAATCGCTTCATCATTAATCATTTTGTTGTTTTTGTATGCATCATTTAAACTGCTTTTTAGTGACTGAGAACTCGATAACAAAGTGAAAAATGTTCAGAGATTTCCCAAGCATTGATACTGAGAGACGGCTCAAATGACATATATAGTCGTGAGCCTTTCTTATCGACCTTCGTTCTCGTTTTCTCACCATTTTCCTCCTTCTCTCTCTCTCTCTCTCCCTCCCTCCCTCCCTCCCTCTCTCCCCCCATTCATATGCTGTTCAGTGGAGAATCTGCAGCTCAGTCTAGTCCTGCAGACGGAGAACAAAGGCTCAGTTGTAGCAGGAGGCGAGCTGAACGTCTGTCTGGACGGCCTGGTTGTTGATCTGGGATCCTTGCCCAATGGCAGCACAGCAACAGACAGTGAGTCCCGCCTCATAACACACATGCGCGCGCACACACACACACACACACACACACACACACACACACACACACACACAAAATACATAATGCATGCAGACATATTGCAGAAAAAGTTTTTTTGAAAAAAGATTACATATGCACACGCATCAACTAGCCTGCTAGCTGCATGGATTGAACACGGCATGAACACAGCGCCATGCAAACCCTGCAAGCAAGCTGTGGTGCAGGCCCGGAGCTGCGTACAACCACTGGGCTTTTTTCAACGTATATTTGTGTGTGTTGACTCCACCTAAACTAAACGCTGGAGTGGGCTGGGGCAGAGGAGTGGAAAAAGCCAGAGCCTTTGGGGCTCTGTGGTCGAGGAGTGCAGAGAAGTTTCCCGCTACACAGTGTGTATGTGTGTGTGTGTGTGTGTGTGTGTGTGTGTGAGAGAGAGAGAGTGTCAGTGTCTGAGAGAGTGTCTGTGTGTCTGTTGGAGAGAGAGTCCAGAGGGGGGAAACAAGGGACTTTTGTCATGCTTCCACATGCAGCTCCC
Source organism: Nematalosa erebi (assembly GCA_036025975.1). Classification (NCBI taxonomy): domain Eukaryota; kingdom Metazoa; phylum Chordata; class Actinopteri; order Clupeiformes; family Clupeidae; genus Nematalosa; species Nematalosa erebi. The sequence goes on from JAVQKI010024750.1 coordinate 10,317, forward strand.
AGTCTCTTGAGCATGGAGCAATACCAAGGCTGGGTCCGGTGAGGCATTTAGTCCAGGGTTGTGGAGTAACGTCACTCAACCGCAGTGAATTTAATTTTCTTTCGCATACACGTGGGCAGATACTCTGTCAAACATGCTAGAGAGAATATATGAAACACTAAACAGTAGTCAATCTAATTCATGTACTGTGTATTAAAATGTACATAGGAAGGCAGGCTGCAGAAGGACGTTATGCTGCATGCACTCTGCATCATCATTGAGCATTCACTGCGTTCGTTGGACATTAGATTCCCAAGTCTCACCTCAAGCTCAGGAGTTCACATTAAACATTTAGTACATTTTGAGCTGTGAGTGTGAGCCTTTGGTGAAGATGATGCTTTTTTGGAATACGGCTACAAAACATGAGTTACAATGAACTTTCATTGGATGGCGTGTGTTTATGTTTAAATATTTTAAAGCGGTGGTTTTGAGAGTGGGAGGGTGGCTTGAGGGTGGGAAAATAAAAGGATGGACTAAGAAACCAAAACAGCCAGCTGCTGGTCATATCTAGTATCGCAGAAGTCTTTGCACAGGACGTTTCACTCTGTGAAAAATCTAAATGCTTTTAAATATTTTAAAACAGATTAAATGAAACGGGTCAAATGAAATACTTTGAAATACTAGTTGAATTAATTGATAAAATGGAAATGTTTAATGGTTCATATATA
>JAVQKI010024836.1:0-7500 GCA_036025975.1 Nematalosa erebi
GCTCATATCTCATAATGTATTTGGGTTAGCAACAAAATTCCACTGTCTACTTATGCTTTGGGTTGTCCCATTGATGGTCATTGCAGAAATTTCAAGTCAACGTCAACATTCAGGCGCCAGATTGGATTCTATCAAAAACAGCATTTATTTTACAGTGGTCACATAGTTTCACGGATCGGCACGAAACTTGACACAGATCATCTTCAGACCATGCCTGACACTTGTGATGACATGACTTTTTTATCTGTCAAAGCGTTGAGCCATCGCAGCCAATATGGCCATCTCTCGGACTCAACTACACCCCGTTGCCATGGCAACTTCAGGTTGTTTCGCTGCTTGGCCCCCTCATTGCTGCTTGCAGCTATATTTCTGATTGTACTTCCTCTTCACTTTAGCTAAACAAAGTAATTATCTCTGTGCTTTTAATGTGTTGGGTAAGGCTTTCTTAATGAATCGTTTGCTATTTCTGCTGCAGAAATGGCTCTATTATTTAGAGATTAACTCATTGTCTTTTCCGTTTAAATGAGGGTTTAATGTGATAAATGCTAATCCAGTGGCGGTTGCAATTTCTCTCAGGAATTTTTTTTTCTTTCTTTTTTTCTTTTTTTTTTCGACTTTGGGTGACTCAGTTCCCTTAGTTCAAACAGTAATCATCCTCCGCATGGAAAAACATTCCATTGGATGAGACATGAGGTGAAAATAGGTTCAGTCATAATATGCACGTGAAGTGAAGTACTCTTGAATGTTGTGCCTGCTTTTGGATACAAGAAGTGAGGTGTTAACCCTATCTGGCTTTTGTTTGTATGTTTGGTTGTTTGTTTTTTGTTTTGTTTTGTTGGCTTCCGTTTTGCCATGGTGATCTCTTCTCTTCAAGCTTGAGCCCCCCTCTGCTCCAGTCTTATAGAGATTGTAGCAACCGAATGATTCAGATTTGATGGGCAGAGAGTAGATGTCAGATATGAGTGGAGTCTGCTCGGAAGGACTGCTGCTAACCCCACCGAGGAAATTTCCCCAGAGCACAGAGAAATATGCCTCTTCTCTCAAACAGGCCCTCCTGATAAGTCTTTGCTCTACGGCCTTCCTTTCAGAAGAACTATCCTTGAAGTTATTGTCTGTCTGAGAACATTCCACTATTACACACTGGAAAAAAAAAACAAAAAACACTTCTCTCTTTCTCCCCTTCCCGTAATGTCGCAAGCAGAGGAAGTTAGGTCTTTATGCCTCCCAGAGTTGTTGAAGGCTACCCCCGGAGTTCACTCTGGCAGGGCCAGATTGGCCTGTAAAATGAAACATAAATCTCTGAATGGAGCAAGAGCAAGGAAAAGGGGAAAATACCTTTCTGAAGCAGGGGTTTTGCTACCCTTACATTACAGTTACTGAACAATGTCTCATAGCACCAGAGGTAATGATCGATTTGGTTGTATGTTTGTGTAAATAAGTAAACAAACATTTCTCCTCTTCACTGACATTTGGGGCTTCGGTTGAGAGCTCTGCAAGAGGTCTCCTCGGCTCATCGACTGTAAATAACCCGATCAATCTTGAAATGGTACCCATCCGTTGGGCTAGTGTTACTTGGAGGGGTGTTGGGGAGGGAGGGAGACAGATTCACAAAAAGTGCTGATTGGAAACTTGGATTCGATGTTGGAGCTGGGAGACAGAGTCTCTACGAACTGTGTAATCTCTGCAGGCTCTTGTGTCCCTCATGACTATATCTCTAGTAGCAGTCAAGTGACCTTATCTTGTATCTCTGACCGCACTTTAAATGCATCCAGGGTTTAGGCTGGTCCAGATAAATTTGATATAATAAGCATTAGTCATTATAATGGTAATGCAATCAAAAAATGATTATGATGGTGATGAGATCTGAAAAATTGAATACAAGTGAGATAAATGATGGCTAACATAATTTGGCTATTGGATTATGCATGATGCATTATGTTTATTTGCCTTAAAATTTAGTTATTTGCTAAATTTCAAAATGATCTGCGCATCAGAACGCATCACACAAACATTTTTGCACCGTTGTTTGGCTTACTTCCCCATACTTACCGTATTTGTCCATACTTTGTCCGCTCTCTCCCTCAGGAATGCCCAGAGCATCCACAGCCTCCTGCTCCTCCTGAGGTCTCCTCCCCAGCGTGCGGAGCTCCGGGCGTGTCTCCCCTGCTGCTGTGACCGGGGCAGAATGCTGCTGCTGCTGCAGGGCTGGCCCCAGCAGTGTGCCTGAGCAAGAGGAGGCAGAAGCCGCGGCCAAGGGAGAGGATGGGGGTGAATGCCTCCAGCTACCCGCACTCCTGCTCCCCGCGCTTTGGGGGCAACTCCCAGACACAGCACACCTTCATAGGTAAATGACTCACCACTGCTTTGTTTGACCTTGGTGCAGCAGGCTACTATACAGCCCACTTGCAATTAAAGGTCATTCGAAAGTGAGCATGATTGATTTGACCAATTTATTAGCTTGTCAAATTCGCCTAAGCACATAGATCATTTTATGCTCCGCATGAGCTATGGATATATTTGATTTTTACCATGTCTAATTTAGCTAAATATTGAGCAGTAAATTTGTCTATCTCTTGACAACAGTGATATTGTTTCTAACCTTGGCAGTTTTTAGTCAGTGACCTAGAGTATAGCCATTTTAAATATTCATGGCATAAATTTGTAGAGGCTCTTTGGTGCTGGCCGTACAGCACTGACTCTGAATCAGCTATCGGCTTGATGGTTAAAGGTGGCTGGAGAGGGGTTTTGATGAGTAGTGTGCCCTGTATCTCATTTTTAGCCTCTAACAGTTGTCCACAACATGCTGCTTTATCTTATGCCAGTGTAACAGTTTCATTATGTCAATTCTTAGCGACTTGATGCTCATTACGTTTTTTTAGTTTGTTTTGTTTAGTTTTTTTAATGCTACACATCCAAACTGAACAGATGAAGCAAAGGCCATGACCCACACCTGCTTGAGGGAAACAAGCCCGTAGGCTTCCCTGAAGGCAGAATTCCTAAGAAGTCTTGCATGTAGGTCACTGATAAGGAAAGAGAGCAGCGTAGCCATGAGCACAGTCTCCATCCAAGACCTTTCAACGACCTTTTGCCTTGTTTTTCAGGCTGTTCACTCTCTCCTTTGTTTAACTGCTACCAGCAAGAGAAGTGCAACGTTTGCCTTCTGTTTTCATTTGAAAAGCCATTCCCATTATCCGCCACGGGCCGCTTTCATCTTAGCAGGCAGTTTAGTGCTGTTCCACCTTGACACGTCATGACACACCAGAGATTTGATTTTCCCTCTGCTCTGCAGGGGCAGAGAGTGTTAACAACAGCCAAGTGTGTGCGTCGGCACTCTGAAACGAATGAGTTGTAAAGCAAGGGCTGGCCGTTCTTGTCTCTCATGCACCTTGAAAGTACCGATGCACTCGAGAATTGAATTGAACAATATCCAGAGTCTGTGCAAAGCTGAAGCCCCATAGAAGGCACTTGAATTTGAAATGTATCGACTGGTATCGCCCCAGATGGCAACAGCAAAAAGTGCGGACTGGTTTATGCCATTTTCCCTTTGAACTCCCACTTAAGTAAAGTCTTTTTTTCAGCAAGAGGCCTTGAACAGGATTTAAGGTGTGGTTTATTGAATTAAGTTTTTCGAATGGAAAGTAAATAAAGTGTAAATAAAGTGATCAAAGCCATAAAAAACATGCAAATGTGCTAGGAACTACGCTTGGACGTCCTTGAATTTGATGTGGGAACACTAACCTCGTGTTTGCTAATTTATTTATTGAATAACGTCTAAAAATTCATCAGGGCTGCCAGCTGTCCTCACACAGCTGTTTCCTTGTAGAGCAGGCCAGATTTCACATTTAATATTTCACAAATATCTGTTTTTGAACCCCAGAGTCTCATAAATATTTACTAGGAGCCTCAGTGCAGTGTTTTAGTGTTGTTATTAAACCGCCCTCACCCACAAACTGTACTACACAGAGGAGCAGTAAAGCAAGAAAATAATTAAATACTTTTTAAGCTGCAAATAGATTTGAATGGCGATACATAGATCAGTAGACTGGTGGAAGGATAGATGGGCAGACTGGATTGATTATCAACAAACGGTTGTCCAAACCCTGCCAAGTTCACCACAGAAGAAGTTCGTAGTATTGGACACTAGCTCAAGTGTCACCAGGGAGACATAAGTACTTTGTGTTTCAGATGTTCTTCATAGTATCCTTCTCCAGGCTAAAATTCCTGATGGAGAAACGAGGAAAGAAACACACATGGCTTTGGCTGTCGTTTTTTCGTTTGTAGCATGTTTTTTTTTTTTCTGTCTTTTGCTTGTTTCAAAGGAACACTTGAAATAATCAGAATCTCCCCTGAATGTATAATGTGAAATATAGCGTTTAAAAGAAGGGAGAAAGAGAAGGCGTTCACATAGTGATGGCCCTCTTAGAATGCCTTTGATCTTCTAAGAGATGGTGTTGCCTCCTCAAGTCTGCCGACAACCGACAAAACATTTTTACTCCTAATAGGAGAAAATATCAAAGCTTTGACTCTTAGTTAAAATGCAGTCTTTAAGTGACATGTTTTTTGCTCCAGAGCGTTTTTGAATATTTCATATGCATTTGTGTTTAATAAAAAAAAAAAAAACTTCTACAGCACAGCAACTGTTTTAAAGTCTTTTGAATGGGAATGAGCATTGAATGGGACCTGGAAAAGCTCAGATAATGCTAAATTTGTATTCATAGGTTTGCTCACCTAAATGGGCCTTCCTCTGAGGTCCCATTGAGCTCCTTTGTTATAGACTGATGTGCACAGTGCGGGCATATCGGATTTTGACTTAATGTGGTCTGTCTTTTCACCATAGGTTCGAGATGTTTTGCATTAACATTTACAGGACATAATTATTTGGATGGTAGGAGCTCAGGCACTTTTCTCTCTTGTCAAAATATAATGAGTTTCTGATTCAAAAAATCAATCTCATATACTGTACTGTGTTTCTCTGTGTCTGCATTTCTCTGTTTAATTCTCTCCCCCCTCCCTTTTTTCCTTTCCCTTCCTCCTCTCACCCTTCTCCCCATCTATCACTTTCCTCTTGTTCTCCATCTTCTCTCCTTTCTTCCATTCCACATCCCCACTGTCGTCTCACTCTCTCTGTTTTATCACACTCCTCACACTTCTGTTCTTGTACTCTGTCTTTCACTGTCTGTACTCCTCTATTCCTCCCTGCTCTCTGTCTCTCCATCACTCTCTCCCCCCCCCCTCTCTTTCCCACCTTCTCCCCATGTCTCTCTGCACCATGCAGGTACGTCGTACTCGCCTCAGGGTTATGGATGTGAAGGGAAGCTCTACAGCCTGGAGGGCGGGGGCGGCAGTGGCGGAGGCCCCGGCGAGCGGCAGCAGGACCGCAAGAAGAAGAGCTCAGGCCTGGCCACGCTCAAGCGGCGCTTCATCAAGCGCCGCAAGTCCAGCCGCTCGGCGGACCACGCCCGGCAGCTGCGCGAGCTCCTGGCTGGCTGGGACGTGCGGGACGCCCACGCCCTGGTGGAGGAGTATGAGGGCACGGCAGCGCTGAAGGAGCTGAGCCTGGCGGCAGGGCTGGCGCGACCCCCCGCCCGCACCCTCCAGCGCGATCTGGCCGAGCTCTACCAGCTGCAGCTGTGCGCCGACGTGGAGCTGCTCTTCCAGGACGCCCACTTTCCTGCGCACCGCGCCCTGCTGGCTGCTAGGTGCCCCTTCCTGGGCTCGCTGCTGGCATCGAGTGCCGGAGGGGTCGGGGTCGGCGTGGGCATCACGGTTGGGGTCGGCGGAGGAGGAGGAGGAGGAGGGGTGAGCCCCGGCATGGGCGGGCCACCGCCACTTATCCTCGATGTAGGTGCCGCGGCGGCAGCGGCAGGCGTTGGCATGGGCATGGACGCGGGCGTGTTCTCGGCGCTGCTCTACTACCTGTACACGGGCGAGCTGAGCGGCGAGGAGACGCGGCTGCACAGCGGCGAGCTCCTGCTCCGCTTGGGCGAGGAGTTTGGCACGCCCAACTCGCTGGAGGCGGACCTGCGCGCGCTCTGGGAGCGCATGAGTCTCCACGACTCGTTGCTCTGTTTCGCCTCCGACGCAGAGCTGGAGGCCGGAGCAACAGCAGCAACGCCCAGTGGGATCGCTGGCGGGGCGCAGACCCCCATGGGACCCCCCGGGGCGTCCGCTGCAGCAACAGCAGTGGCGGCCGCGTGCGCGATGGGAGAGGAGGAGCTCCGTGCGCACAAAGCCATCCTCTCCGCCCGTTCGCCGTTCTTTCGGAGCCTTCTGCAGCGCCGGACGCGTGCCGGAGCCGGCCCGCCGGGGGGCGAGGAGCCGAACGACCCGCACATGCTGCCTCTGCCCACATGCATCGTCCTGGACGAGTCGATCATCCCCAAGAAGTACGCGCGCGTCATCCTGCACTGCATGTACACAGACCGCGTGGAGCTGTCGCTGGTGCTGCGGGGGAGCCCCTCGGCCGGGAGCCTGGGGGAAGTGCAGGCCCTCGTGGCTGGCCGGGGAGGAGGCATGACCCGTGCCGAGGAGGCCATGGAGCTCTACCACATCGCTCTGTTCCTGGAGTTCAGCATGCTTGCACAAGGTGTGTATATGTGCATTGTGTAATGACTGTATATATAGAACACACAGAGTTTAATTACTTCCCTGTCATAATAAGCAGAGCATCTACACACCCATTGGTTTGTACTGTCTACTACTCTAAGTTTGTTTCCAGTCAGGTAACCATGCACGCCCCTGCTACCACACACCAACGTGTCCTATCCCTTGTTTTTGAGACGACGTCTAGACCGATATTTTTGTCATCCCCTCACACCCTGTTTCCCACACATTGATTTCTTTAATGTGAAAGTTGTCGACCGTTTCGCCCAAAATATTGATCAGTGCATTGGGTATTGCCTGCCGCTGGTTTTGTGTCCCTGAACTTGTTTCCCCATCTTGAACATTCTTTAATTAAACACACACACACACACACACACACACACACACCTCTGCTGTCCTTCTCTGTCCTTTGGCATGTCCCATTTCCATTTTTCGCTTCTCTGCTTTAATATATTCCCTCTTTCCCAGCCCAGGGAGAGGGCTAGGGGTTTGGGCGGCTCCTCAACTCCACTCCTGCAGGAGATGGATGCTCTCGGAAGAATTCCCCAGTGCCCCGGCATTCCGGGTTTTCCTGTTTTTCATCTTCTTGATCTCCGCCCTATCACTGTGTTCTCGCTTTCTCTTTGCTCTCGCTTTTTTTTCTTTCTTTCTTTGAAGAACTACTGTGGTGTGTGCTAAAAGTATTTTTTTTTTTAGTAGTATTAGTTTTTTTTTTTTTTTTTTAAATACAAAATGATCCATTATTACCATTTGGAGTTTTTTTCCCTTTCTTTTAATTTTGTAGATTACGGATTCCTTGGTGTTTGGCCTTGTAGGTTTCCATTTGCAAACATCAATTGGTGACCCAGTAGACTGACCCAATGATATCATATAAACTTTGATTAGGTGTATAATTTA
>JAVQKI010024836.1:12500-14937 GCA_036025975.1 Nematalosa erebi
AGACCAAGCGCTGTAAGAGAGGGCTGTTGCCTCCATTTTTTCCTCCCATGTATTATGTCGTTGCATTACGCGACACTCCGATTCCAAGCACACTTTAGCCAGTAGAGCATTAGAGAGCTGGTCTGGCACTGAGGTAGTAAATGTTAGTCGTCAGGACTCTTAAGTCGAGTGTTGTTAACGACTAATAATAATCCTCCTTTTTAGAGCTCCCAGGTGGACAGTAGTGGGCTTGAGATGGTTTCCCACTGTAGGTTTAAAAATGTCTTTAATAAACAGGCATTTAGTTAGGCGAGCTCTCATTATTGCTTTATGGTCCTGGCTATTTCGGGCCTCCTGTCTCCCTCTTCAAGGCACAGAATTTTGTGGCTCCTGCCTCCTGCCGTGGAAAATGTGAAGTGCATAAAAGTGTTACTTGAGTCAAAATATATCTGATATAAACAAAGATTTGGCAGCCTTTCTGTCATTGCCTTTCAGCACAACATTGACAACAATTTTGCCAAATTTGCCTATTTGATCTAGCAGAATTTTAGTTTTGCCAAACGACGACATATATTGCAGCTGTGAAGATCCAAGGTCCAATTTTGAGTGCGGGAACTTTCATCATAGTATGTTTGACAGCTTAACAATATAATGTATTCCCTGCATGGAAAACTACTGCCTCAGGCTTTCAGAATCAGAGAGACAAACAAATGATGTGGGCTCCCGACTCCGAGCACTGCAGCCAGTCTGGGCAGGAGGGCGTCTCTACCCGCCTGTCAATCAGTCAGGCCATGGCGTGGGACTTGGAGAAGCAGATGTGTATTTGTTAAGATTAAAAAAAAAAAAACAAGCCTGCTTCCACCAAAATCGCTGAGTCCACCTCCAATACAGCATATCCCCCCCATTCCCTACTGACCACTCGGTCAGTCAGAGCAGCCCTCAGGAGCCGTGGGGACAGAGGTATGGTCACGCAACCGTGACTGAAAGTGCAGCATGTGCAGAGGTGAACAGGAGCATGACACTAGGGAGGGAGAGAGAGAGAGGGAGCGCAGGAGGGTCAGACAGACAGACAGACAGACAGACAGAGAGCGAGAGACGGAGAGAGCGAGAGACGGAGAGAGAAGGGAGGGGAAGTCTTGCATGTGCAAGGAGAAGAAAGGAGTGCACAGTGTTAGCATACTTTAGTCATAAAAAGAGTGGTAAGACACACACACACACACACACACACACTCTCTCACACACACACACGTCCTTCAAACACTCCCTGACTCATTAATGCAGGGGGAGCACACACAGGCCTGTCGGCAAGCACAAGGAGATCACCCATCACCATGGGCGGTTTGGCTTCTCTACACTCTGGTCTCGGCTCCTCAAATATGCATCATGTCTTGAGAGAGAGCGAGCGCAGAAGAGAACAAAGTTGAGACGTGCTTGTAAATTCCTTTCTTTTCTCAAACACTTGTGCACCTGGAGCTCTGCCAGAGATTCGTATCATTGAGCGAGTAGATGGCGTTTGTCTCGGAATGTGACCAGAATGTTTCCAGCGTCTCCGCATATCCCAGTACGGAAAAGCAATCGCTTCAGTGTCGTACTTCATTCTGAAAGTTCAGCAGAGCAGGAAGAGCGGAGAGGCAGAGACGGCCTGAATCTGGATGCACTCAATCCCAGCCTCAAGTCCAGCTGCGCTGCATCCTAAACAGCTCTGCCATCCTGTTCCCGTGGAGTCTGGCTATCTGGAGGCTAGCGGCGGGGTCTTGTTTTAACATGCTACCCCGGACCTGCAAATAAAACCACGATTAAGTAAGCCACTCTTCTCTGGGTGGGTATGGGCTGAGAGGAGAGGGTTAGATGTGTAGAGCTTCTTGATGAAAATGTGCTTCACGAACGGAACTGGACTCATGCCTGTGTGTGTGTGTGTGTGTGTGTGTGTGTGTGTATATATGTGTGTGTGTGTGTGTGAGAGAGGGATAGAAAGACAGTGGTTGCAGTAAAAGGCTGGGGAATTGATATTGGTGCTGATTTATGGGCCTTTTACCTTCTCTGATTTCCTCAGGGGCTTCATCAGCACAATTGTCGTCTATGTGACACCGTTATTTTTCTGTGACCTCTGTCCGACCTCTCAGCATGTGCACGCTCTCTCCCTCTCCCTCTCTCTCGCTCTCTCTCTCTCTCTCTCCTTCCCTCTTTTTCTCTCCCCTACCCCTCTCTTTCTCTCTCTCTGCAAAACATATTTCTCATTCCAATTCATTTTTTCCTGTGCATCCCTTTTTTTTTGACACCTAGTCAAATCCATCCTTCTTCACACACATACACTCACTGCATGCATATGTCTCTCTCATCACATCATTCCTTCACCCTCGCAGTCTCTTGCTTTCATCTCCACACCTGTCCCTCTTTCTTGATGGGGGCCCGGGGGCGCCGGGGGGCGGGGTGTGGGGGGGGGGGTGGGGGGGGGGGC
>JAVQKI010024991.1:0-10267 GCA_036025975.1 Nematalosa erebi
AAAGTTACATAACACCGATGACAAGGAGATGAGTATGTCATCAATGTGCAGACATACTCCTGGCACAAAGAATTAAAATCTTAATTTACTTCAGAACCATTAAATAATCCTTATTACAAACTTGTCTATTTAAACGGCTGGAAAGCTTGATAGTCCAACAGAGGTTAAGTGATAATGGAATTTAAAAGTTCCACCATAAAGTGTACTGAACAATTTACATATCTTCATAAATCTTTTGGCAACGCTTTATCTGAAGGGGTCTACATAAAGGTGACATGAGCCTGTTTTAAACATTTTATTATTATTATTTTCTAGTCTGATTTATCAGAAACAACAAAATGTAGCAATTTGGAGGTCTCAAATTCTCCTGTGTTTGTGTGTGTGTGTGTGTGTGTGTGTGTGTGTGTGTGTGTGTGTGTGTGTGTGTGTGTGTGTGCCTGTTTTGTGTTCCAGTGTATTGACAAGGCAAGAGACCTGCTGGATGCAGAGCTGACAGCCATGGCTGGGGAGAGCTACAGTCGTGCATATGGGGTAAGATAATACACGCACACACTTGCTCACAGCCAGATGCACCCACCCACATGCGCAACACAAACACACACACACACATACAGTATACACTCACACTAGCACTCACACTTTTCACAGAAAAATCCAGTTTACTGACCTCAAAGCCACTTTGCCGATCCAGTTTGGATGGCAACCAGGACCCCCACCCTGCCTTGGACGTACACATACACTACATCACCACTGACAGGGATGGAAAATACACACCAGTCCCCACGGGTGTCCAAATGGGCCGTATTTACTGATTTCTCTGTATCAGACGGCTCGCCGTTTTCTCGCAATTCCTCGCCGAGTCATCTAATGCCCCGACTTACATAACAGAGAGCCTTCCATTTCCACTTGTTGAAACGCATCACAGGAGGCTTATCCCATGCAGATGTTTGCTAGCGTGGAGCGTGTTTGTGTGCACACCATGGACAACATCACCAGAGGCAACACACAAGGAGAGAACTGTGAGGCTGCACAGACAGAAAGATAGCCAGACAGACAGACAAGCTCATCTGTCTCTGCTTTCAAGTTCCTGAAGATGGGCACAGGATGCTGTGGCTTCAGCTATTCATTTCTCAGTGTTCTCTGAGCGAAATCCTGCAATAAATATTTATTTTTATGAGGGAAGACATTGATGAAAAACCGAAGCTGTTTGCAAGCGGGTCCGTAACTAAAGGTGCCCGATTCATTAGACACAGTTCCTATCTAGTTGTCATCAGTTGGAAAATGACTCGGTGAGGTGGGATGGTTGGGCAAGAGTGTGTGTCTCACGGGTTTCCATCACACGGCTGATGACAGGGTGGTTTGTGCTTGTTCTTTTCCCCGCTGCAGGCCATGGTTTCGTGTCAGATGCTGTCGGAACTGGAAGAGGTGATTCAGTACAAGCTGGTGCCAGAACGCCGGGATATTATCCGAGAGACCTGGTGGGAACGATTGCAGGTAACTACAAACCCAAACGCACCGGTGCACAGACTAGTAAACATGAGACCTTAATTCAAAACATTCAGTAGTCTGCTCATAGTTGTGTCCTGCCAAAGGAATGAAATGTATTACAATGTTTTTGTAACTGGACAATTCAGCATACTTGCCATCACACTTACGTAGTTTTGGGTAGATGAAATACACAGACATGGCACAAAATATGTCATCATTTTCATAACACGTCAGTTATATTTATTTAAAAAACAACATGTCCACATTGTCTTTCTGTGAGACATTGAAATGGCCTAGTGGTTATCTTAGGAGCCCATCTCTGACTTAAAACTTCAAGCACCCATGTCAGCCCACAGCTGGGACCATGAATGGCTTATTAAATGGTTGAGTATTCAGCGTGTTGCTTTTAAAGCAGCTAAAGATGTGGTGTTTTTCCGTGCAGTGGATAAGCTAGCGTGCACCCTCTCACTGTTCCCTGTGCCAGTGTCCCAGTCGGACGCCCCGAGGGGCTGGCGGGCGCAGAGGGCAGGGTTTTGGGAAGAGATTTGGGATTTCAAGGGGCAGAGGAGAAATTGGCAAAGCCTCAGTCCACTACTTAAATGGACAAACACAGACACTTACACACGCACACATCCGCACAGACACACATACAGACACTCTGTTCTCTGTCTCTCACACACACACACACACACACAGACTCAGGCAAGTGAACTAAATGCTTGGTAGCCTCTCCTCCACCCCTCTCTAAAGCCTAGTTCCACACTGCACACGGGCCCGACTGAAGACGACCATTAAGGCACTGACACCTGTTTCCCTGCCAGCACTCCGCATGGCAAATCCACCTGGACTGGAGAGCAGTCACAGACAATCTTCACGCTACCCTGCTTCTTGTGCACCGCACTCCCAACAACTGGTCCCACAGGGCTTTTCACTCCGTTGCTGTAAAGCCAGATTACGCCAGAACACCCGTAAACATGGTCAAACGCAACACGGAAGCCAGACACCGGGGTAGCACATGGCAAGCCACAATTTCAATAGGCAGCCCTTGACAGTTAAGACGAGTTATTCAGAATCAGGCGTGGTTTTTGTGTGTCAGAGGTTATGCCTCCGCAATATGCGCTGTGCCAGACAGAAGACCTAGATTCAATGGTGAATTGAAACAGAATGGCTGACACATTCAAAAGAGATTAAAACAGGGTGGAGCAGAGGCAGAGAGTATGGCGTGCCGAAGCCGGACTTGGGTCTCTTGGGGCATTCCTGTCTCATATCCCGCACCCGGGGCCTGACGTTTACGGGCCTGCTCAGAGTAGAACAGAGAACAGCTCGTCCCGTTGCCTAGATACCAACCAGCCCTAACACGGACATATTTGCTTTTCTGTAGGCTCTTTTGGATTGCACTCTTCCTTTCTTCCTCTCTCTTTCTCTCTCTCTCTCTCATTTTTTTTCTGCTTTGTCTGTCTTTGCTTTAATGTGTTCGGACCTGCAGTGTCTGGAGTTGAATTGCAACCCAGTTGTCCCAGATTTTTCCACTCATAATAAGGCCACCAGTCAGATGAAGAACACACACACACACACACACACACACACACACACACACACACACGCGCATATGACCACTTACAGATGATGATGACCACAGCAGAGCACAGATTACTGACAGCACTCCTTCCCAGATTGATTTACAGGACTGAGCTCATATGCCTGCTCCTGTCCAAACTGAGAGGACGGAGAGCATTAGTGCTCCATCTGCATTTTTGACTGAGTGTGTGTGTGTGTGTGCGCGTGTGTGTGTGTGTGTGTGTGTGTGTGTGTGTGTGTGTGTGTGTGTGTGTGTGTGAGCAAGAGTATCTGTACTCTGCATTTCACTTCACGTGAGAACTGTGTGCCATGAAAGAATTATGTCGTCTCAGTATGGAGAGCGCGGACATACACATACACACGCACACATATACCCACATACATACTCACACGCATGCACGCACCAAAAGAAACCATTAGTCGACGTGAAAGACATCACGGTGTTCTCTCTCTCTGTATTTATGGCATTCCAATATCCCACCCACTTCCTATATGCAAACTGCAGGGGCTTGCAATGCATTTCACAGACATGAGAAAAATGTCCAGTGATTCAGAACATCTCCTACCAGAGTTAACTGGCAAGGAACAGCCTAAGGCACGTGCAGTTTCCTCTCTCCACTGGCACTGTAGACATCCTTTTTGGGCCCTTGACTTGGTGAACAGATTAATACCAGTACTCCTTGGTAATAGTGCTGAGTAGATGTAATTGTACTGAATGGAACTTAAGTGTGTGTGTGTGTGTGTGTGTGTGTTTGTGTGTTGCAGGGCTGTCAGCGGATCGTGGAGGACTGGCAGCGGATCCTGATGGTTCGCTCGCTGGTCATCAACCCACACGAGGACATGCGCACCTGGCTGAAGTATGCCAGCCTCTGCGGCAAGAGCGGCCGTCTGGTGAGTGGACATCACTGCAGCCACGTCACAGTGCACACTGGACTGAGACAAATGGACTGAGACAGCAAGCTGGCCAAATGCAGTGTTTTCCCCTAGGGCCTGAAATAATGGAACACATGAGAGCTTTTTGTGAGAAAGTTTTGTTATTAACTGACGAATAAATGAGACGCAGTAGAGGAGAATATTGTTATGTTTTGGAAAGGTTTCTTTTTTTTCCTGAAAAAAACCAAGATGTATAGCTTTTCCGTTGGCAATCTCTCAACTTCACTGCCATTTTAGTCCATGACTTTAGTAACAAATGGCGTGGTTTGGGTAAGCTTGAAAGTATGCTCTAATGAGCGACTCTTTCTACTTGTTAAATAGGCATAAACACATAAAAGTCCCATTAGGCTTGGAGACTTCAACATGCTAGGATGGTCGTCTTTTCAAGACACTTACAGAGACAGACGACAGTTGCTGGGCTTTTGTCCGCACTGTCTGCTGGGGTTTAGACACAGACACTTCAAACACGCCTGTCCGTTTACGCAGGTCCCCATTACAGCTGCCTGCATTTGGTGTAAATATTATTATAACTGATTGGATGAGATCCATGCTAAGTGGAAAGTTGGGCTTAGGCCCCCTCCCCCTTTCCCTTCCCCTTCCCCTTCCCCTTCAGCACTCCCTCATCCTTTCTTTTTGTCTCCATCCTCTTGCTTCAGAAACATATGACCTCATAAGAGAGAGAGACAGAGAGAGAGAGACAGAGAGAGAGAGAGAGAGCGACAGAGAGAGTGTGTTGGCTGCAGAGGCCTACAAGCGTGCAGGAGAGAGATTTGTGATTGAGAGAACGTGAGCTCCTGACGGAGGGATGAAAGAGAGTCTGAATGACTAGAGTGCTGTGGAGGACCTCCACCCCATCAACCCCCCCCCACCCCACCTTACCCTACTCCACCCCACATCCTCCTGCTCTCTCATCAGGGGTCTGGGCTAGGAGGGGGCTCACGTTACAGCCGCAGGCCTGGTGCACTAACTCTGCTGTTTATTTATATAGGCAGGGTTCAGACAGACCTGCCGAGGCCTGTGAGCCATGCCTGCACTGGCAGATGAATGGATAGATGGATGGATGGATGGATGGATGGGTAGATCTTAGGATAAGAAGCAGAGACCTTTACCTCACCCTGAAATGTTTTTTTTTTTTTTTTTGTCCTCCCTCTCTCTCATATCCCACGTGCCTTTGTTCTTTCATCGCACCTTATGAGATCTTTGTCTCTTGTGGGATTTTTCGACACTTATCATTTGCTCGTTTTCTCTAACATTCACTTCAACTCTCTCTCTCTCTCTCTCTCTGTCTCTCTCCATGTCTAGGCCCTGGCCCACAAGACCCTGGTGCTCCTGCTGGGAGTTGACCCGTCCAAGCAGCTGGACCATCCTCTGCCCATGGCACACCCCCACGTCACCTATGCATACATGAAGTACATGTGGAAGAGCACCCGCAAGGTAGGCCCACCAACCCACCAGCCACTCCACATGCAGAAAGAGGGAGGAGAAAAGAGAGAAAAAAAAGATGCTGAAAGAAAAAATGAGAGAAAGAAAGGAGTGCTCTCCTCCTGTCTTTTTTTGTCTATCGTTCTCTTTTCTTTTCATTCCCTCTCTTTCTTTGTCATATGGTCTCTGTCTCCTTCTCCATGTTCTTTCTGTGTCCGCTTCTTGTCTCTCTTCACCCTTTTTTCTCCCTCTTTCCCTCTCTCTCTCCATCTCTCTCCATCTCCCTCCATCTCCCTCTCTGTCTCTCCATCACTCTGTCTGTGAGAGTCTCTCACCTCCTCGAGCTCATTAGTGAAGTGTTATGTCTGCGGGGTATTACGTAAGTGTCAGGGTGCGAGCGCACACACATGTGTCAGCGTGTCTGCCGTGGTGGGACTGTCCCACATGCAAAAGGGCTGAGGTCACAGGGAACTGACTGTCAAGCAGACGGGTGGATGGATAGAGAGACAAACAGTCAAGCCAACCAAGCCAAGCCAAAGGACCATCTGGGACACTCCACCTCCCCCCCTTCCATCTTAGCCAGTCTCAATTCTCTCTGTTTCTCTCGTCCGGTGTCTGTCTCTCTATCTTTCTCTTTCTCTCACGCTATCTGTCTCTCTTTGTCTGATTGCTCTCCACTTGCAAGTCCAGGCACTCCATGGGATTGTAAACCAAAGCTGACCCCCTCCACCCAACCCGCCGCCCCATAAACAAGCAAGTAAGACCCAGATGCATTTCAAGCAGAGAAAGAGGTGATTACGGCAGTCCGGAGCTCAGGCCAAACCCCTCTGCTCTAAGATATGCTATGGGTCTGCCTGCCCAGTTTTTCCAGACATACACACACACACACACAAAAACACACACACACACACACATACCACCAAGCTCCCTCGTATCAGAGTTGGGAGTCAATCAGGAGAGCGGGCTTGAGTTAGATAAGGGCCGGAAAAAGTCTGGCTGGACCACAACTCTCGAAGACACAAGTTGGCTCCTCTCAACGTGCTGCTAGATGCCGTTTTTTCCATGGAAACCACTCAGGGCATGTTTTGGTAATGTTTTGGACTCAAGGCTATGTCATTATTGCATAATAAAAGCTAACGGTGGAACAACAAAACTAAATCTGGAGTAACGGCTGCTGGAGAGTCTAGTAGTATGGCCAATGCCATAAGACATTAATATAAGACTGCACGGGTGATCCGTGTCCTTGCACAGTACCTGCCTCAACTCAAGTGCAGCCTTATTGTTTCTGTACAGCCTTGGCTGACTTTCTTAAACTTTTCCTTGCACAGTATGAAGATATAAAGATAGGCAGCCATGATCACACAAGGTCACGCAGAACACAAAACTAAATCACATTGCAAATGCTCTGTCTCTCGTCCTGCCCAAGTTGTGATGTTAAAGCTATTACATGGCCAGTTAAAATAAATCTAGCATCATTTGTAGGCTGTTTTAGCAATTGCTTTGAAATTTTTGGTGTAGCTTTGAACTAAAGTCACATAACATTATAAACAGGACAAAAATGGCAGGCAAGAAGTACTGCCACTGGCAAGGAGAGTCAGTTTTTGTGTGATGAAAATCGACAAATGGCCTGTGAATGTATAAGCCGTCAAGGTTGGGGACAACTAGTAAAAAGATGAATCGCTAGCATTGTCCAGCCACCAGAATAAAGCGCCTCTCATGGCAAGACGGAACTCCACACATCCAGAAAGAATCCAGATGTCATTTCCATTGCGTGAGCGTGTGAATGTTAACTGCTTCACCCTGCTAGCTAGGTTACAGAGGCCAAGATTATACTTACTCGTAACAGTGGCCTGGCTACTACAAAAAGCCAGCTCACGTGAATACAGATAAAGATACAGGCTATATACTGTATGTTTGAAGAGAAGCAAAATGAAGGGAAAAGTTTAGGGGAAACTTATAAACCTAAACGTATTTCTATAATTAAGTCTCTCTCTTCTCTCTCTCTGTCTCTCTCTCTCTCTCCATCCCTCGCTCCCTCTCTCCCACCCTCCCTGTCTCACCCTCTCACCCACCCTGTCCTGCAGATTGATGCCTTCCAGCACATGCAGCACTTTGTGCAGGCTATGCAGCAGCAGGCACAGCATGCCATTGCAGCTGAGGACCAGCAGCACAAGCAGGAGGTGCACAAACTCATGGCCAGGTGAGGACCCGACTGCACATCACACACACACACACACACACACACACACACAAACAAATACAGTCACCAATGCACACACTCATATGAGCTCATACCTACAAATGATGCCCACATTAATTAAGAGTGGACATCTTGTGTACGGAAGAGCGAGCAGGCACTCCACCCAAGCGTGGCTCTTTGACTTTGTAATCAGGGTGCAAGTTTGATACCCCATATGCCCACGTTCGAGGTCAGGTCAGGTGAGGTGAGTGCTCTCTCGCCCTCTCTACAGGATACACTGAATTTCTCCCTCTCAAGACACACACATACACACACACATATGCTCTAGCCACATGTTGGCTGAACTCCAGACTCTGGGGTGTGTGTGTGTGCGTGCAACCGAACATTCTTCCATGTCCTCTCCATCACCGGTAGACCCGGCATTGATCATCAGACCGAGTTGAGCACGAATGATCCCCTGCCAGCCGACTGCACTTAAGGGCCAAACAGCTGGTCAAGGTTCATCTGTGTTTGATAATGCTTACACAAGAGTTGTCAGCCCCGCAATATCAAATTTCATAAATATAGCATGACATAATAGGTCTCTCGCTTGCCTTTTTTTTCCATTCATAGAAGGACATGAGTAATATTTCGTTTCCTCTTGTAAGGATGAATTATCTGTTGATTTTAGTGTAAAATCAACCCTTAAATCCGCATGTCAACAAGCTGTCTAAACATCTTTGTTTCAAGAAAGAAGAATAAAAATTGAGGTGTGATGGTTTAAAAGAGTCTGGCAGTGATTGGCAGGTTATCCATTCAAGAATTATCAAGCATTATCTCCAAAGCATGTGGAATTGGCAGGTTTGTTATTAATGCACAGTGCCACACAGCTTGTTGTTGAAACCATGGCGACCAGTTGAACAGTTAACAAGTGCTGTGATTATTGCGCCTATTTCACGGTGGTGGTTTTATTTTTTAAGTGTGAGGTAGGTGTGTGTGTGTATGTGTCTGTGTGTGTGTGTGTGTGTGTGTGTGTGAGATGGAGAAAGAAGGTATGTATGTGTACACACTTGAAGGGATTTTATAGTCAAATGAAGTTTCGCATTTCACTCCATGATTTGCCCCGAGTGGAGTTTACGAACAGAGTGTTCTCCCTCTTTTCCATTGACCGTGAACCCGTCCAGGTCGCCTGACCCCGCCCTTGCGTTCTCACTGGTGTTTGCAACCTCTTTGGAGTGCAATCAAGCACTGGATGCGCTTGACACAAAAAGAACACACACACAAAAAAAAAACATACAAGTCGATTATCCCTTTACATGCTCCTTCGTGGATAACAGGCGCCCTTGTATAGTTTGGTTAATTACCCCTGTATAAAACTGACTTGGCTCGCATCAGGGCACTCCAGGTGTGCTGGAAGCCTCCACAGACACACACACACACACACACACACACACACAGACAAACACACAAACGCACACACTCCTACACACCTGCGCCCACACCTCTCACTGGTCCCAGTCACGCCTGGTTGTTGGATGTGTCTGTGTGTTCGCCCCCTTGCACCTTCCAGCACCCTCATCCATTAGAGCTGCAGCTCCCATTAACAAGTGAGTTCCTCAAGCCCAGGCCTAGAGCCCAGTCCCTGTCAGCACGCTTCGTCTATCTGCGTGCCAGCTCTTCCGTTCACTGCTGCTACTCCACAGGGTAATGCTCTCCATTTTTTAAGGGTTCTTATCAAGGCTCTTTAAAGCAACCGAGTAGCTATGCTTTTCAGCTAGAGAGGAGGACGTAAGGTTGACCGTACCAAATTCACATGATGCAATCGCTGAGAGGAGAAGCTTGTTGCTTTTGATTAGGCCATTAAAAAGAGGAATCCCACATATTAATGGCCCACAGATCCAGCCTTCTAATTTCCCCAACCGCCATGGTGAGGAGCGAAAGGAGGCAGGACTCCAGGGAGTGTTAAATCAGAGAGTGCAGACGGTGATGATTTTGGGGGGGAATTTACTATGTCCAACATCGGAGCATATTACACAGTGTGACTTATGTTTATTTACTTGCAATAAACAGTGAAGGGCTTTATGGATGTGTTCTGGAGTGCGTGTGCTGAAATGCTCCCACTTTATCCAACTCCCCTCTGTCATGTCAGCTTACACATGGCTTGGCACAGTATTCAGACGCAGGATGAACAGTGCATCAGTAGAGCCGCCGTAGAGACGTTTGAAAAATGGAAATAAATCACCGTAATTCATCGTCTTTCCCTTCCAAATTCGCTTTCAACATGAAACTTGGCAATTAAGTTTTTCAAGCAGTGACTCGTAAATACCCATTTGACACTGTAGTTGAGGAAAAGGGGAAAAAAAAAGAAAAAGAAGCAAGTTGCGGTTGACATGGAGGTGTTATGTTTTCCATAAACCCAGTGTGTTGTCAAGGTTTCCCAGCATCTATGGAATGCAAGTAGGGAAGTGTGGCTTGTCAGGACCATATCTTCCCCATCAGACAAGCTGACATCCCACCCCCCCCCCCCCCCCACACCCCCCACCCCAGTCTGCCTCACACAGGCCGGGGAATGACACACACCTGTTTTGACAATGAGGTGACATGATGACGTGACGGTCCTCCCCTTACAAAAATTGCTATTATTTCTGTCTCCCTCATTTGCTTAGA
>JAVQKI010025471.1:0-12260 GCA_036025975.1 Nematalosa erebi
CTCTCTCTCTCTCTCTCTCCTTCCTTCCACCTCCCTGTCTTTTCTTCTTCAGCCTGCTAACTCCCTGTTACAGTTGTTTCCCCACAGAGGCCAACTGGTCGCCTCCACCACTACCCACATACCCCCCCACACACCTCCATGCTGTCACGCATGTCTGCCACACGAGCGCCACGCATGAGAGCAGGTGAAAGCCGCCCGGAGGAGCCCATGGCATCTGACACGTTATCGCTGCTCGTTCGCAAGGCTGTTAACGCCGCTTATGCTAACCTCAGACCGAACAAAAAGGAAGACCCCCTTTTTAAAATAAATACCACTGAGCCAAAACGAGAGAGCCAAAACAGAGTCCCTCTTCTCAATGGGCCTGCTGAGGAATTTAGGTTTACATTACGATGAGATGAGACACCTCTCTCCTTTTTGCCGTGTGTGTTATATATACACACGAGCAGGTGTGTGGTTGTGTGAGGTCTGCATTAATGGTATTTAACTTAGGTGGATGGGAACATGCTGGTGTATGAGGCTCCAGATCACTATAGGATACACTACTGCAGCCATAACATTCACTAGAGCACATAAAGCACATGTGTCCTGAAATGTTCACCGGACTGTACACAGAAACATAAACACATCTGCACTCATAGTGATATATATATACTGTATATATATATATAGATATAGTGTGCCAACAGAATCTCTTCATCAAAACAGTCTTTCTTTCAGATTTAATTCAAGAAATAACCTAAAGGTGACCTTCAAAAAAAAATTGAATAAATAAAACCCAGTGTTTTTGCTGCCAAGTTGATACAATGGTATGGTGAAAGAGTGTAATTTTTCCAAGTGGTTGCGCTCTTGTCTTCAGACATGCCATCGCACGCACATGCATTATCTCTTTTTCAGTCAAAGCAATTTCAGCGAGTGGCTGAGTCAAGCCTCCTCTGCTCCCCTGCTCTCCCCAGTCTGTAATCCTCTGATTGGACATGGAGGATCCCGACTGGCCCCGGCAGAAGGCTGCTGCTCCCCCGCTCCGGCTCTGCGCTCATATCTGGGTGTTGAGTGGGAAAGATGATGGGGTGTGTTGGAATGCCCACATGAGTCCAACACCACCATATCTCCAGCAGCGCCAAAGAGAATGGATGGAGGAGTGAAGAATGTGTGTGTGTGTGTGTATTGCTAAGAAGTCTCTGGGTGGATGAAGGACTAAGGACTTGTATTCATTCTGTTATAGTTCTGTGTCTCCTGGATAAACCAACTGATTTAGCACTGTGTGATTGAATATTGCATTTCCAGGCAATCATTTCACAAGACTGCCTGGAAGAATCGATTAAGCAGATTATGGATGCTAATATGGTAACCATTAAATAGCTCACTTTGATTGGGCTGCAGCCATCTGTGGCTACTGAGAGAGGAAATGAGATTCAATGACCTTCATTACTCTGGATAAAGAGGAGTAAAGTGTAAAGAGACTAATACATGTGTGTGTGTGTGTTTGTGTGTGTGTGTTTGTTTGTATATGCGTATGTGTTTTTATCCATAATCAAGTATTTTGAAGCACTGATTTTAAATATAGTGACAAATTATCTTCAAGAACTCTTTGTACAATTACTTTTTTTTAAAATATCATGAAGGGAAAGTTGTAAGAGGCTGGTGTTACAGACTGCAGTCCATAAAAGCTAGGAGGAGTGTGAGCTGCTCTTACTGATCTAGTGGTGCTAATGGACACACAATGGACACACAATAGACACACCATCACTCCACACCATGTGGAGGTAAATAACATTACACTCTCACTTCTCTTTCCCCTTCTCTTTCTGCAGACATACAAAGACTCTCACAACACACACACACATATACACACACACATGATGTCCTCATCATAGCCAGAGACAGCCTTATCACACACAGGCACACATGTAACAAATGCTTGGTGAGACAACAGCGCTCTCATACATTCATACCATGCACACACACACACACACACACACACACACACACACACACACACACACACACACAGGGGGCCTTGTGTATCTTTTAGCCTGATTCCCATGGTGCTAGAGGTGGGTGCTTATTGACCCCAATGCTAACTCTCTCGAGGGCCACAGAAACCTCCAACCAACACCCACCCCCCATTAACCACCGTCACCCTTCCCCCACACAAACCCTCCACAACGTCCTTGGCTCCCCTTGACTACTGGCCCTCTCTCCCATGGTTTGAGGGTGCCTGCATCCGGTTGCAGCTCGACCCTGAGCTTTTGTATCTCGTGCTACCTTTGTTATGATGACTGACTGGCTGTATACGGAAGCCCGTCTAATGGAGTTTATCGCCCTGCTCTCATGTGAAGCGAGTCCACCATGTGGGATGAAAGTCCGTGATGAGAGACAGAGACTGAAAGACAGAGGAGGAAAAAAGAGAGATAAAGAGAGAGAGAGAGAGAGAGAGAGAGAGAGAGAGAGAGAGAGCGAGAGAGAGAGAAACAAACCCCTTTATCATTTCCTTCAAGAAGAAAACGAAGGCTTGGGCCATTGTCTGAAGCCCTGAGCACAAGGGAGCCCAATCAAATCAGCCAAATCAGCTTAGTGTCAAAGAGCCCATCATGAGATGGAGCTCAAAGAAAAGCCAGTGGGAAAGGAAAACACATTCTGCACAACACAACCATCAGAGGAACCCATAAAACTCTCTGATGCTGCAGATAAGGTCTAGGAGGTATAATAGGGGTGAGAAAGCGGGCGTAGGATATTTTTGTTTTTACATGAGGGCCCCAGTGGTAGAAAGAAAATCCCCATTGCAGGATTATCAAGAGGAGAACTGAACCAGAGGTAACCTGGATAAGGAATTCTTCAAATACCCTTTATCAGTTCAGTCTAATCCTACTCAATTTCTCGAGTAATGTTTGGAATCCATCGCCATTGTATGACTCATGACATGAAAGTGAATCATTAATCTGGCTGAGATGCTTTGGTTTGGGCAAACTGAGTGACTCTTTGGTAGCTTAGGAGAATCATTAAAATCATCAAATCAGAGTGGATTTTAAGAGGGTCTTAATATAATCTAATATTCTTTTGAGTGTCAGAATTATTTGTCAGCAGCGCAGTTGAACACCACCATCACAGGCATACAATGTCACTTAATCCCTTTCTTTAGGCTGTTTCTACAGGCAATTACATAAGACCACAGCTGGTGGAAATCAATTCTCCCCCTGTGGCTACCCCTCTCTCCACCGGCCTCTCCTCTCTTTCTTCAGCCCATTCTGCTTCTGTCCATTCCTCATCCCCTCTGCCATGCCCCTGTGTGCTTCTCTAAAACCATCTATCCATCCATCTATCCATCCGCCCGGAAATGATTTGTTGCTCTTGAGACCGTCATCGTCTCTGAGGGTCTAGGAGGGGTAAGCCAAAGGTCCTCAGATCTGGCCTCGTTACCCCTCAGGGCAAGACTCAGACAAGACCCCAAACAGAAGGGCAGGGCAAAGCTACACAGCCTACCACACAGTGTTCTTCCTGAGGGGGATTTCAATGGAATACAAAGCTACACATCTTCAAAGGCAGCCTGATATGACATATAAATCACCTCAGGAAATTAATACACTCAGGTGCTTTAAAGGGATACGCCACCGTTTTAGGAAATACACTCATTTCCCAGCTCCCAAATATAAACAATTGAGTTTTACTTTTCTCCAGTTCATCTAGTTTTCTGATTCTGATGTTAGCACCTTCACTGTAGCTCCAGCCTAGCATAGATCATTAAATCAGATTAGACCATTACATCTTGCTCAAAAGTGATTAAGAATTCTGATATTTTGGGGATGGTAGAAGTTGGGAATAGCAAGAGGTTACATGGCCTTTAAGATGACTTAAAAAAGCAGACTAGCAAGAACACAGAAGTCATTATGGGTCTAGTGTGGTACTGTAGAAGAAGTTACAGACAGGTGAACGGACAGGTGACAAAGGGAGTCTGAAGGACAGAACAGGGGTCTTCTGGGGGCAAATCAGGAGTGAGTTTACTGAAAGGCCCTTGTTTTCCCAGCTGATTAGCCTTTCCGTTTTATTGATAAGAAAACAACAGCTGAGATGCCTGCACGGTGACTCAGCTAGAACTAGCTCTTTATCCCGTATCTCCGCCGGAATGCCCGACTGGACAGAACCAGTCAGAAAAAGAGGGAAGGAAAGAGGGATAGAGAGAGAGAGAGGGAGAGAGAGGACATTAGGGCACAAGAGGGTTAGAGTGAGTGAGAGAAAAGGAATGATGAGAGATAACGAGAAGAGGAAAGAGAGAGAGAGATAGACAGGAACAGCTGTACCAGCACCACATTTCCAAAGGGAGGCCTCATCAAGCCTGCGGTTAGGCACAGTGTCACGCTACGAGTGGAGGTACAACACTTTGTCTGACTCATTTCCTCACACCAACTGTACTTGTTATGATTTAAACACCTATGTACTAAAATATATACATTTTTAAGTTATAATTATGAACTTTACTGACCAGTGTTTCATAAAACGATCCTTGGCATGTGTAGCTCCAGCTGTGATCAGGTGTTGTTTGAAAAATGTTGCCACCATTAAAGAGATTTTTTTGATATGTGTGTTGTTTAATATGATTGTGAACCTGTACTGTTTGTGAATAAAACATGAATAGACTCCATTAACGCTGGAAATGAGATGAGCTATGGCAGCAGTCAGCCATCCTGGATTTGATTTGTTTTCCTTGAGCCACCTGCCTCCTCCTAAATCAATAGGTAAATAGCCATTCTTAAAACCAGATGGGGTAACTGTCCCAGGTTTGCAAAGACACACAAAAACAGAACCACACACACACAAATACACACAGACTCTCTTGAGTTCAATAACTGAAATTAATCCATACATTTCTCACTCTATAATTTCACTGGTCTACAATCTACAAATAGCTTCTCATACTTCTGTTACTGAATTCAAATTTCAGTTGAGATGCACCAAATACTATGCTGTAAAACACAGGAAAAATGGGAAAATACAGGAAAAAAACACACACACACACACACACACACACACACACACACACACTTGAGTTCAATAACTGAAATTAATCCATACATTTCTCACTCTATTATTTCACTGGTCTACAATCTACAAATAGCTTCTCACACTTCCGTTACTGAATGCAAATTTCAGTTGAAATGCACCAAATACGGGAAAAACAGGAAGATACAGGGGAAAAAGACACACACACACACAATCTGTAATACAAATCTGCCTGACTTTGCCTTGGGACAGATACTAATTGCTTGATCGGTACCCTGTCCACACACACGCGCGCGCTCACGCTCTCCACACTAATTGGTGACTAGGAATTGCGAGGCGAGACTGCTACGGCCCACCCCGTTCTGATCACGCCCGTCTCGTCCCCATTAGTCTTGCATGAGTTGCCAGGTTAATCCCCCGTATGTGGGTCCACGGCTCACCGCGGGCCCCCCTCACCGTATTCAGCCACATATTAACTCTGACGTCTGCCACTTTTGCCTCAGTGCTGGCTGGCCCGCGCTCATTCAGTTCACTTAAACAGATTGAAAACGGCCACCATCCATACCAGTTAACTGACAAGCTGCTGGAACAACAAAAGCATATACGCTGTGTGCATACATGGGACAAGCTTTAATCTGAGTTGAATGAATTTATGTCATTTCTTGGTGGGCTTTACAGTTCAGGGATACCTAGTGAAGTCACACATACACACACACAAACACACACTCACACAGACAGACACACACACAAACACATTCTGTGAAAATGCATTGTCCAGAGGACACAACTGTACAACTGTGCATTGTACATGTAAGCATGAATGCAACATGAGTCTTCCTCCTATAAACCCCTATGAGGTCAGGGTAAAGAGAGAAAAAAAAAAAAGCCAGACATATTTATAGCAGCTAACTGTGCAGAGGCATGTGTGTGTGCGTGTGTGTTTGTGAGAGCATTATGCACAGCTCAGGCATCACTAGTGGGCACAGTGGCGCACGTGAGACTCCTGCTGAATACTAATGCCTGCTGTCCACTCTGTTCAGGGCTGACTGGAGTGGTGATCGGCCCATCGCCAAGGGAGAGTTTTAGCAAGGAGGCACACATGGACACACATTCACCGGGCACACACTGGCAAACGTGTGTGCACTCTGACGCACACATGGATGCAGAACTGCGTACGCACACACACACGCACACGCACACACTCACACTTACGCACACACACACAGACTCACATACATACACACACACACACGCACACACAACTTGATGCTACCACATTCATACACACAGACACACACACACACACACACATACACAAGCGCAAATCTCACACCTCTTTCAAGACCCCCTGCATCTTTCCAATATCCTTTCTGCACAATGGCCCCTACCCAATCAGCGCTCATTATCGGTGTGGAGCTCCTGCCGCGCTGCCGCTGGATGAGATTGAGTCTTTATCAGAGCAGGAGGCCCCGTCATGATCTATTAATCTGCCCAGCCACAGGGGGAGGCTGGGGAGGCTGGACAGACTGGCTCAGTGGATGGTGGTGAGCCTCCAGTCTGGCCTTCCTCAGCAGGAGGAGGAGGAAGAGGAGGAGGAGGAGGAGGAAGAGGGGAGGCAGGCCCAGGCCCAGTCAGTGCTTGACCCAGCCAAACTACTCTCAACTGCTCTCCCACTGGCTGGCACGCACACACACACACACACACACACACACACACACACACACACACATACAGAACAATACAAAATAAACACACTCACATAGATAGAAATGACCACACACACCCCAACACACATACTATACACACATTTCAACACACAATAACATACAGTACACTTCAACAGCTTTTAGAGTGATTTTAAGTCATAACATAGCAGGCTTGACTTCCCTCATTCACACACACGCACAGCACAGAAACAATAATGAGAGTGATGCTGGACATGATCATTAACACACTAAAGCATTTGAGATGACCATTTAAGAGAGACTGCAGATGCACAATCACTCTTTTTGGGCTGTTTTCATGGTACCACCAATGCTTCACATTCCCCAATATTTCACTTGTAAGCATTGCTCAAGAAACTCTTATCTCCTGGTTCAGAAGGACATGTAAAATGGACCTTTTACCAGACACTGAGCACTGTATATTATTCATTATCTTACATTTGTGCTGTCAAAGATTTCCACACCATTTCCTTTTCAACAGGAGTGTTAAGAGGAGATGTGGACGAGATGTCTGTATGGGGGAGTCTAAGAGGGGAGGCATGCGGGCAGGATGCGTTTCCTCCTGACTAGGCAAATCTGCCTGAACACCCTGCAGTGTAATATTTATGAAAGCTCCCACTCTCTCTCTCTCTCATTCCCTCCCTCTCTCTCGCTCTCCCTTGTGCCACCACCACCGGCACCGCTAGCCTCCACCACCCCCCCCCCACCCCCCAATCCCCACCAGGCCATTCTTTAAGACGCACCCCAGGAGAGAGGAACAGCCGCAGAATGCTAAAGAGATCTGAAAGAGCATACAACAGGGATAAAAGGTGACGTGATGTGACTGTGTGTGTGTGTGTGTGTGTGTGTGTGTGTGGTATGTGCATTTGCAAGCAAATGCATGTGAAAAATGTCGAACTGTGAGCCTACATGGCTCATGCCTGTTTTTTTGTGAGTATGGGTTTGTGTCTGCATGTGTGTCAGAGAAACAGAGGGTGGGAGACAGAGACAAAGACAGAGAGACAGAGAGAGAGAGAGACAGAGAGAGAGAGAGAGAAAAGAGAGAGAATGCGTTTGTGGATTTATGTGCCCACTGGTGCATGCATGTTTGTGTGTGATCTGATCTGTAGTGCACATTATGTTACACATCCACTGCATCAGTTCCCCTCCCCTTCCCTTCAATTCTAGTCCAGTTTAAAAGACATAAACTGCACAACTTAGGAGAGCACCAGCCCTGCATTGAAGAGGTCTGGTCCTGAATGGGAGCACAGAGGTACCACAACACCAACAGAGGAGCGCCCGGCTGAAAGGAAAGAAAGGCGAAAAAATAATGAATTGATTTAAGAGGGAGAGAGGGCCTGGGGGTCATTGTCAGTCCCAAAGCTGCCTTTCAAAAGGAGATTTTGTTTTGCCATTTTGATGCAAATCAGCTCGCTGAAATCACTCAATGTGTTTGGAATGTGTGAAGGAGTTGCGCTGTGCCCTTTTCCAGACAGATTCAACAATGTGCTGTTGCTAGGACACTGGTACTGTACGTCCAGTGGATCTCTCGGAACTGCCTTTGTGCACTGCAGTGCAAGAGAAAAAAAATCATTTATTTTTCCTTTGTATTTTAAACGCATCATGCATTTACTACATTTAAGGGCCTGGTTCTATATGGATTAACTCCTTTAATGCTATTTTATCTATTGAGCATTTAAAAGTATTCTGTGTGCAATTTTAGCATGATTACTTTTAATGCAATACTTGCAATACTTAGACTGGATGCATTATATTAAAATAGATAGACTTGAGGCCATCCATCTTCCATATTATTACATTTTTATTTGATGTTATTAATTCTCCTCTTGTGTTCATTTATGTGTGTGTGTGAGTGAGTGAGTGAGTGAGTGAGTGAGTGAGTGAGAAAGAGAGAAAGAGAGAGGGAGAGAGAGAGATTCCCTTGGAGAAGAGAGCTAGGGGAAGAAGATAAAAGAAAGACTGAATGATTCCTTGTTACATTTGTACTGCCAATCTATCAGGCCCACTGACAGGCCTGGAAGGGTTAATGCTATTCTGAATGGAAGTCTCAAATAGGCACCTTCCCCTCTGAGAATGGCAGGAGAGGGGATCTTCTGCATGGCCCACCCCCAGCAACCTGACTCCCAGTGCTGGGGTGGAAGTGAACGCTGGAGGGCACGTTAGGTTCACTGACACCTACACTCACTAAAGCAGGCCAGGGGCAATGGAGCAGGGTCAACAACTCAATGGGAGGTACCCTGTTTGCAAATTTACATAGCACGTAAACAGAGTCTCTGGGGCTAATATAGAGCCATGTTGCCACGGAGACGTAACCAGGGGAGACATGCATGTCTTATAGGTCTATGTGGCTGCCATCAGTGGCTAGGTTATGTCCAAGAGCGAGAGCACTAAGTGTGCCGTTTCGACGCCGCCACCACTTTTGAATATGTCTTTTTCGAGTCAAAGGCCGCCGTATCACACCATTCCAATCACACGGTGCAACGACAAAGCCACTCAGCTGGAGAAGCCGTTTGTAAAGTCATAAGACAAAGTAGCCATATATTCTTAGTGACATGCCATTTAAAATGAAGAAGGCGCTCTCCGTTACACAAGCATGTCAGAGCATAACTATGATTTATTCCCTGGCGTCTTCCCTGAAGTGGAGCATTTAAATATATAGATGAGCTCTCAGAGAGAGGGTGGGAAGGGGATTCATTTACTGTTAGCTAGACCATAGGGCTTGTTGCTAACGTTATGGTCTCAAAGGTAATTTTGTCGCCTAATTATGAAACGTTAAGATCAACGAGGCTTTTTAGTTCTTAATGGATCTTTCACGACAGAACTGTGACAGTGTTATTACCTTCGCCTTATGCTACTTAAATACAGTTTTTCACTTGAGCACAGATATTGCTGTAAAAGTAAGTACCATTTGGTCACCATTTAGCATTTTAGTACTGCCTCAGGTCACCCAAAACAAATGAAGAGAGCAGAATAGATGCATTTATGATGAAATCATGGCAAGCACTGTTGGTATTTATAGAGAAACTTTATGTGGTGCGTGACTGCTTCAAGCAATGAGGCCACTGTGATTCCCAAAGACCAAGCAGGCCTGTAAACACAAACTCTGTTCAAACTCAGCTCTAAACACCCCAGACCCCCTCCCTTTCTCTCCTGGTTGGTGATATGACTGATGGTATGACGGCAGAGCTTTTCATTAGCCACTGTAAAGGATGTAGCCACTAATAGCACTGCTGTATCTATAGGGATTTTATGCACTTCCCCCGACTCGGCTTTTTATTTATTTTTTTCTGTCCCACTGAGTCTTTGATCACCTGACCTGGCCGTGTACACACTTCTGTTCTCTGTGTGTTTGTACGCAACCTTCACCCCAGATGTTGTCTTTTGTCCCCATGAGGCAATGTTGTGGGGGGTTTTCCCTGCACACAACTCAAAGCTACAGGCTAACTCGGTTTCACTGAAGCATCCCACTTAGCCTTGGCAAGAGTCAACAGGAAAAAGAGATACTGGCAACAATATGGGAAACAACTTAGCCTCTAGAGCACAGGAAATGGCTGAAACACAACTACCGCCGTGTATCCTACATAGTCACAGTAGGGATGAGAGGACCACAAAGACGGCGTACCAGGTTAGGCGTGACCATCTCTGGAGATCCGATCATGGGGTCCTGACCTGCATGGCTACAAGCTGCAAGGTTTGCTTTAGCAGCACTAAAAGGCAAGGTAAGTGTGTTATTTATACATAACATCTCATACATGGACGCAATTCAAAGTGTTTTACATAACAGCAAAAGGAACAAAGCTTGTTGATGTTTCTTCAAACTTGGTGCTGTTTTTCATTACGTACACAGTCAGCAAGGCCAAGATTGTTTGAGGTATTAAGACAAGCAGAAGGTGAGATTTATGATGTGAATTCTGTGCCATCTGTCAAAATACAAGTGCCAAAAAACACCCTTCCGTGAAGTGGAAAGTTTCACAGCGCACAGGCCTGGGTACAGAGAGAATTATGTTTAACTCTCTCCTCTCTTCTCGCAAAAGGAGCTATTACAGGAGCCTGCTCTCATAGACAGTATAAATAGACAAGTGCGTGTCAACTGAGAATAGTATGTTGTAATGTAGTAAACCAGACCACTACATGAACCCCCGGAACATCTGTGCTCTGAGCAGGAAAGATAGAGGACAACACCGGCAACACTGGTGACCGCTGAAATTCACACAGCCCATCCTGAGTGACACTGACAGATCAATAAGTCCACTCATTACCCCACGAATCTCTGGGGTCTGCTGCACCCCCACACATTCCCCTGAAGTGAAACACACCATACTGCTGGCTTCCTTCCTTTCCAAAGCACCTTTCTGGATCACCTTACTATCAGTCAGTCAATAGAGTGTGTGTGGTGTGTGGGAGTTGGGGTGTGGTGCTGTGCTATGTTATGCGAGCTGGCGGGGCATGGCGGGGGCTGTCTGGAGACACTGTCACACACTAGACAAGGTTAGCATGGTGGGAGATAAGCCAGGGCCCCGCCAAACGCCAGAGGGCATTCCAGACACACACACACACACATACACACATAGTGTCTATAAGTGATAGCTGGTAGTGAGGGCTGGCATGCCATGGGACTGGTTACTTGACGTTTTGTGGGTGGCGGGTGGTGCCATTCTGAACGTCACATCACAACTGAAGCACCTGAGTCATTCCTGCAGATGGTATTTCCAGGGCTAGAGACACAGGCTTAGTTTTCAGCCCTGACCAAAGAAAATGGAACTAAATGGCCATTAGCTACAGTAAGTAACCCAAACGTCTCTCACACAGTGGACAAGAAGCAGTAGTCACAACTTACTCATGTAGATCTTATAACTCCAGAACTGGCTTTAGGCTAAGCAAAGCTGGCAGCACTTGGGCAGAAAACAAGACACTCAACACAAAACAAGTTCTTGTGAAGAGGGATATCTTGTTTAGTTTTTTTTGCTCAGTCATACCACACACACACATTGGGTTTTGTTCCCTGAATAGTGACCAATCTTACTTTATGGAGCCCCCACCCCACCCCACCCCTCCTCAGATGATGCCACTGTTACTGATATAATGATGCCTTCAAAGACATGATGATTCATACCCATCTCTATGCCCTACCCTGATAAAGTTACGACGTCTGAGTCATCTATTTTATGCTCTTTTGACACATTAGTCATAGAGTGATGTTTTTCCAGATGAGTATTTCTCAGTAATAACCCTCTCTGTGTCCATATATATTTATTTGCTGTGACCTGCGTGTCTTAAAAATAATGCGGGACAACTTTGCGTGCTGTCATCACCACCTCGTGCAAATACAGTAATAGCTTAGGTGAGAGAAAGGTTATCAGGAGGATGCTTGCGTTTCCTGATTACACAACTGTCAGGCATCCAATAAGTTCTGGCCCGCACAAGGCGTGTTTCCATTACAATGGTTCCGGTACTTTTTGGGGGGAGGTTTTTTTGACCGGGCCGCGACTTGGCCTGGTCCTCTCGGGCGTCGTGTTTCCATTACGCTAATGGCCCTGTACG
>JAVQKI010025517.1:0-12267 GCA_036025975.1 Nematalosa erebi
GTACATTAACTCAACATATTCTCAAATCTTTCTTTTTATTGTTTGTATTGTTGTTATGGTTTGCAGTGTATGTATGCCAATTGTTCTTAGCAAAGCAATTAACTGCCCACCCCAAATTTCTGCATGACACTAATGACAAAAGCTCCAATGACCATCGGAGCTATTGAAACTATAATCAGTAGAAAGGAATTCTACATTGTGTAACTATCTACATCCACAACACAGACAACTACCAACATTCACGACACAACAGACATAATTCGATGTCCGAATGACTAACAAATAAACAAACGAGTGTAAACCAGACCATTGGCTAGACATTTCTCTCCTACACGATGCAACTGATGAGGAGCATTCATTCATCACAGAAAAGGAACGATCCCCTCTGACCAGCAGCAGAGCAGAGGTGAAATAGATTCCCCAGTGGGGTGACTGAGAATGTGTGAGAATGATTTAGTGCTCAGTCAATTGTAGAGTAAAGACTTGTAAGAGCTGTGGAGACAGCAGATTGAAGTGACCACAAGGCCTCAAAGAGAATTAATGACAACAGGGACTCAAATATCTTTACAAGATAGCCTACTGCATGCTGTTGTGTCATGATATAGAAAGTTAGTGATTCACCATTGTGTCTTTTCAGCAGCAAATAATGCACTATTTATCCACCTGTCTGGCATAGAAACATTTTTATAGGCCTAAACAGGATGACATAAGAGTGGATACATCTATAATTGATGCAGTTCAGTGCAGTCCATTAAAATATGTAACAAAGTGAATGTGTAGTATTATGTGAAGTAGAATCAATTCATCCTACATACCCAATTTCAGTACTAGGGACATTTCACCTTGCAATTTTTGTTTTGTTCGTGGTTGACCTAAATTAAATTTGTCCAGTGAAAGCAACAGTAAGGAACAGGTAAGTAGACAAAGGGAGTCCATGGTTTTCAGTGACCAAAGACTGCATCACTGACAACCTTCTTTTCAGTAAAGTAACAAAACTCTAGCACCTATGTATATTTGTTACATTAAATTAGGCTATGCATTTCTCAATCTCGACAAAGGCACAGAGTGGAATGTATGCAATAAAAACAAAGGCCAGTATTTGGATGTGTGCCTAGGCTGCAAACAGGTCCAGAATCTCTGACAATCATACAAGACCCACTGCCACTGATACACATTCTGTCTACTTGCAGCACAAGAGTTCTGTATAAGCACTGTCCTTTCCTCTGTTCTGTTCCCTTGACAACAACTGGAGGTCAAAAAAATGGATGGCTGAACCTCAGCTGATGAAGATGCTTAAACCGCAGAGTAATTCTTTGTGGGCTTACTTCTATGGTCATTGACAACTCAATAGTCAGGTTCTAAGGTCACACCTCCATTCCCTTTTGGATGATGGGACTTTACGCAGGAAGTTGAAACTCAAACGAACTACACACTCCAGTAATGTTGGGGAAGGGCTACAGTAGCTAAAGCTGACTGGGTTGGGTTGGGCTGGGTTGCTTGGCCTGACTGTATTTTTACTTTTGTTCTATAGGTTTTCTAAAATCTAGGTTTAATTTTGCATGTTCTGCACACAAATGTTTAGGCAAACGATCTGGTAAAAAAATAATTTTCCTTTTCTAGACATCAAAGCTTGCAATCTTTTTGACAATTGACAGACCTTTTTCCACCTGCTTAAAGAGGCTATGTAAACCTGACTCTGTTAGTGAGGAATTATTTCAGTCCCACGCTCAAGGACATTGGGAGCAGTATATTACTACATTTGCCACCCCTTCCTGCTCTCCCTACACAGACGTAAACAAAGAGGTTGGTCAAGGTGGTGGAAGCTGATAGCCTAACAATTAGGGTTAACAGATGGGTTTAAAACTGAGCTATACTTGTATAGCGTAAAGAATAGCTATGCTTACTTGGGTTCTATTAGTTAATTAATTTCAGCACTCTTAAAATGGATTGCAGCTGTGTGAAAATAATAAAACATGTAGTGTTATTTTTTTTCCACTCAGTGACACACGCTTCAACAATCATTACTTCAACCTTGATATTTCAGAGAGTTGAAACATGATAGTGACAGTGTAGGCTATGCCAGTTTGCCTATTCTCAGTTTGCTGCTTTAGCCACTGACAGTCTCACTAGCACCACTTGGTTTAAAAACTGTTACCTTGGAAGAGAAGGGGCCAGGGCTAGTGAATAGTTGACCCCAAACCTGAAAGAAAAGCAGCTATGACCATTTGGAGCCAATACGTGTCTGAATGTGTCCAAAATAACACAACAGCTTTCTGAGCTGCCCCAGCGTGGCTAAGCCTACAGTCTGAATACTGTAGAATACCTACTGAATGAATTGGTGAATTTAAAGTACAGTCACACTTATCTAGCCAGGCTAGTGCAGCCTCGTGCTTCCGCTTAATGTCTCATTTAGCTACACCACTGCGTCAGTGATCTATCCGAAGGCTTAGGTTTCCATCGACTCTAGGCCATGCAGACCAGTAGCGAACAGAGGGAGGGCTAAAAGTGATGATTTTGAACTCCAGCGGTGCGTTCCGGCACGAAACATACATCACAACCAAGTAGTAACGATTGGTAGAAGTAAACAGTATCTGCCCACCAGGAAGCAATATTTCCCAGTGGACAGGTTACACAAAGTGAAATGATGTGAAAGTGTTTGGTGCATCAGGCTACCACTTACAACCAACACACAAAATTCTAAATGCTACATCTTATTTAACTACAACATTCCATATGTGGCAAGGCACAGAGGATCACAGAAAACAACAACAGGTCCAAGCAAGCTTAGTTCTGTCAACTTGCACTCTTGTAAGGTACTCCTGTAAGGCACCT
Organism: Nematalosa erebi; assembly: GCA_036025975.1. NCBI lineage: Eukaryota > Metazoa > Chordata > Actinopteri > Clupeiformes > Clupeidae > Nematalosa > Nematalosa erebi. Next base: position 2,833 of record JAVQKI010025517.1, read on the forward strand.
GTGAAAATCTACCACACCCATCTTCTGTGACAGTGCAGCAGCAGGGCCACCTCTTAAATGTAACCTACACAAATAGACAAGTCTTGACCAATGGTTGCTGTCTCAGCTGTCTAAATAGGTGATGAATTAACATTCAAATATTCTTAAGAATAGGGGCATTCAATGCATACACAGACCAAATTCATGACACAATACATGTTTAATTTACTCATCACAATTCATAATCCTCTACAAAAACCTAAGCAGGCAATTCTGATTGCTTACAGATAGCATTGTAGGACAACTCCTAAAGGGGGGTGGGGTCCATTATTTTGGATGCCTACCATCCTACACTGAAATGCACAGGGACACATCCACAATTTCTCAATGTAGCCTATTCAAAGTGTAGCCCTATGTCCAAAATGAAATCTTCATGCAATTAAGGTTGAAAGGGACTTTCTTCAAATATGAAGACAACAACAACAAACACTGTGCTTTTCCACATGGTAGGCATCAGAAAAGTTACAAAAACGTGGACAAGACTACTGCTTCCCTTTGTAAGCTAGATTGACTATATAATCATCCCCAAACCATTCCATAAATTGTCACTGTAACCGTCCTTTGATGATAAACCTTACTCGAAATCCTCTTCCGTTTCTCAAAAGTCAAAACAAATGACAACACACGACAGCACAGGTATGTAAGAGGATCGCAATGAGGTCATCATTGCGATAGACAAAACAATAGAATGTCACCCTATTTCTCCACCAGTAGCCTATCCGTAGTGCCGACAAGCTGGCTAGAGTGATCAATTAGTCCTGCGGAGGGGGCTCCCGAAAATGTGCCACAGACTGTCATGAAATACAAATGAAGTGGCTGGCGCGGCACCACCGCCCCCCTCAAACAAAACATGCTAACGATCAGCTAGTCCTTTGACGGCAACTCATTTTCAAACAAGGTGGATGTAACAAGATGCAATTTGACCTTAGTGTAAAATGTCATAGAAGCAAGCGATTAGCCATGCAGCGAACAGAGGTGCTCACCTTAAATTTCAAATTGGCGAGGACATTCAACAATGCAGTACCTACGATCAGTTGCCAGGGTTTTGTTTCAGCCTGAACTGAAACCCACAGACGGGAAAACGTTATTGACCTAGCCAGCAACTCGCTAAAGCCCTTCATGAAAATCCACAAGAATTTGAAAGAAAACGTTGCCCTGCCATTGTTACAACTGCATTCAAAACTGGTAAAATAGCTCTATTGACATACGTGTTAATGAAGGCTACATAAATATGACATTTCGTTGACAATTCTGTTGACTGCTAAAACTTACAAGACAGCTGACATTCTGTTGACTGGAATCATTTTCACGTTGGTTATTAACGCGCTTTGATTAAAGTAATGTTAGCAAGCAAACGTGCTAACTATAAACGCTAGAAATAAGCACATCTTAATGCTACTTGGTTGGCTGAATCTAATGTTACAAAAGCATCCTATAAAGAAAGCAAAAACAGCTGACCTAGATGTTTACATACTGAATCATTACCATAAGGATAATGCTATATGCAGTGCTCCAGGATGAAAACAATACCTTGCTAACAATCTGGCTACCTTACACTATTTGATGCAATGCAAGATAAATACCGTCTGCATTAGCTTGCTAGCTAGCATAGCAACCTGCACGGTACATTAGCTACGCTGGCAGCAGCGGCAATGTCAGCCATGTTGCTTCACTATTATTTACAATCCCCGCAGCAGAGGAGAGGGCAGTGAGACCGAGCAGCCGAACAAAGGAAGGACTGTACTCCGTCTGACAAGAAACACATTTTCAAATGAAAACAAAATGCCTGAAATCTGCCTCCTTTCGCCTCGCTTTTATGGCCAGTCGCGCGCGTACTTTCTCTCACAACTCATGTGTCTCGTGCTCCCCCAGGTAGACTGCAATTGGAATGTTTGGCGTTTTTGGTTGCTTACCCGCTTAATTGTTAAATTACAGCAGGTTAAGGAGAAAATTTCGCCTCCCGCTTTCCTCAGCAGCCCCAAGCAGCCTCCGTTTGATAGGCGCAGGCAACCCCGATTCTACGGCCGTACCTTCCCCTCCCCTTCCTTCTGCTAAATAGTGATCCACGTCTAGATACTGCAAGGACTATCCATGTCTTCTTCCTGCAACATAGTGGGTCGCTGTGCATCCCCCATCTTTTCTTCTCATATCTGGACTAGAATGAACAGGTTTGCGCTTGCGCAGGCACTGCGACAGGACTTGAGTTGGGGGACCCTCCAAAAAATTCCTCTACATTGTAATCAGTTGTTAAATTGTCACAAAGCCTCACATTTATCAAAAATGTCATTGAGATTTTTGCCCCCATTACCTAGGTAATAACCAGGCATTTTTTGTAGTAACCAAGCAACATTATGTAGACACTAGGCTTACAATGTTACCTTAAGTGTTTACTGTTCATGAACGGTTATGATTCTTCAACAGAGGGACTTCTGCCACAAAAATACACGTGAGCCCCCGAACAGGCCTTTTGACCCTTACAAATCTTATCACAACACAACAACACAAACAGCGAAACACACACACACAAATACAAAAATTATAATTCTGATTATTTATTTTAACTTAGATATATGACAATTATAGCATTAACATTATTATTAGACAAAATTAATGACACTCTATGGCATTCTGTTGATCACATGCCTTTGAACTGCTGCATAATAGACAGCAAATGCTCGCTGCGTTTTTGAATATTGCTCTGCTCTTCTTTGAGTTTCTCTTGCTCCTGCAAGACTTCTTCCTAAACCAACCATTGAAATAAGACATGAATATTCATTCATTCCAGCATTCAGCATTTCAACACTGAAGAATAATAAACTCTGTATTATATTATAACTAATGTTATTAGAATAACATTTGAAATTCATGAGTTTTTTTAAGGTTAGGTGTTTTTATATGCTTGTTGTTAAGGCTTACGCACTCTGAGTTTACATAGCTCTTTTCTCTCCTTGTCATTCTCCTCTGCCCGTGCTCGTAGCCACGCCTCATTCTGGGCCCGGTGTTTCTCCAGCATTTCCTGAAGTTCCTGCCCAACCAGATCCCAAACAAAACGTATTAACAGTTAACCATTAACAGTTGCGTCAGTAATGTCCAGTAGCTTCACATTCTTTGAAAACACTGAGAAAAATTCTTCATAATGGCGGCACAATGGCTGCCACAACTACATCAATCTGATATTGATCTAGATACCTTGCCGGCCTAAATACTTTAACTCCCAATTCCCTGGGGCGGGATCAACAAACTGTCCGCTTTTCAATTGACCTACAACCAATTAGGCCAACGATTCCAATGATATTTGCAGAGTCAAGACTGAGCGGGTCTTGTCATAATCTGAAACAAAACATGCATTAAGCCTGCCTCCATCGCATCAGGGGTAACATTTTTGATTGGGTCACAATCAGGCAAACAAAACAATGTGGATAGGCATAGGGGCCATACTGAGTTTCATGCTGAAAAGGTGGCGGATCAAGATGGGCTTTCCCAGGCTAATACAACCCTGCCTCGAAAACAGAAGCAAACAAACTGGAGGCAGCATTTCCCCTAAACAATAAGAAAACACTGTGAGGAGTTTATTTTTGAGATCACTAAGGGGAAGCTCCCTGTATGGAGTGTTTTGATAGGCCTTTGGTTTAAATATGTTAAGTTCCTTGGTTTGACATATGAACATAAAGATAGGCATCAACAAATGTGACAACATCTAACATTGTGTTAACATTAAGTGATGTTTCTGCTAATATTGTACATACATACACAGACAGCATTTACTATGATGTTGCAAAGTGCTAGAAAGAGCCCAGAAAAAATAGTGTGCATTTGAATTATCTTCACTGGTCCCTCAGACAAGTCTGACTAATCACCAAAATCACCAAAACCCAGGAACTAATCAACTGTTAATCTGGTGTAGGTAGGATTTAATTTGTGCCCGGTCCTGCCGGAATACAATCCGGCACCTCTCGATTTCCACCCCTCTGTGTTCCGGGACTTATTTGGGAAGATCCGGCACTTCTCATATGTAACGTGTCACTACAACAGCGACTCAGACGTTCAATAAGTGGGTTTTATTGGCAGCTCACAAAACAGTGATAACCATACAACCAAACAACATTTCCTCCCCAATTTCCCTCCCAAAAATCCACTACCGAAGGTCCGCCCCTTTTCTCCCCAGCCACCAACCACCAATGTATCCTGAGACGGCTGTAGTATCCAGCAGGCCCCCTGGTCGCTAAATTATAATATATAAAAAACATATAAATTATCATAAAACGTTTTAAAAATGTATGAAATAAAATAATAATATGCACATTTTCATTTACTGAACAAATATAAATTTCATATTGTTTATTAAGATTTGACGTCATGAAATTGAGGCTTGTAGGCTACGTCTGACAATATGGCAAGTGGACATGTGCATGCTGTTTACAACAGCATTTTCTATATGTGTTCCGGGACCTGTGCCTGTCTCGTCATCCCTGCGCTATCATGTGGACTTTGCATTCCGGCACCTTATTATTTACAAATTAAACACTGGGTGTAGGGATGGCTTGTGCAAAGAGGCTACTAGACCTTCTGTGATCTAACAAATAATCCAGGGCTCAAATGGAAAAAAGACTATTGTATCATTATGATATACAGGTGCCAACTGCAAGTACGATGTCAAATAACCCCGCAGGCCATAGAAACTCGATCAGCTGTTTCAAAGAAATGGTGATCTAAGGAATCCAATTGTACCTCATTACTGAAAATAGCTGAAAACGTTTCATAAGTTACATGCATAAACATACCTCCAGCTTTGAAACAATGGTTGCATTAGAATGCTCAAAGCATAGACATAAAAACTTTCAAAACCACTAAACTGAAAGGTAGAACCAAAATTGTGGTCTGCACACCAGCACTGCTTGCCTCAGCTTGCCTAAACTATAAACCATTTTCAAAGTGTGTCATGACAACTATGGGAAATGATGAAATGATGCGCTGACATACTTGTTCCTGTTTTTGGTGGTGGATTTGATAGGCTTCCTTTTCATACTGAAGAGCCTCTGTAGCTTGTGCAAGTTCAGCCTTTTCTCTAAAAAAAAAATAATAAAAATATGTCAAAAATGTTACATTTTAGTTTTTAAAATATTTTCCAAGATAACATACATCCTATCAATCCATCACTCATCTGTTTTTAATCTCCAGAAATGTGTTCAGCATCACTAATTAGCACTACCATGCTATGGGACAGAAATCACAAAATGGCTGAACCCCAATGACTTTCTGAGCTGAAGTGACTTCATGATTCATTACGGTTACCAGCCAAACCCGATTTCTGGGGACAGTCCCTGATTTTGGTGGTCTGTCCCTGGTAAAATACCAAAAAAAAAAAAAAATAAACACTTTATCCCCAATTTGTGAAGCTAAAACATTACTTAGGCTACTTTATGGATATTGACTGTAGGAATAGGAATATGTCCCTGGTTCCCAAGGAAAATTCAGGAAATGTCCCTAATTTTCATCTCAGAGGTCTGATCACTTTATGATTCATGCCAGTTAGGACTTTGAGGACCCAGACCTTAGGGTCAGTGAGAACACTGAGATTTAGCCAATGTAGCAGACTCCCTCATAATGGTTGTGAACAAAGATCATAAGCTGAGCAGGACAGGTATTATCAGTGTGTCTGAGAAATCAGTCTGGCTTCAAATCAGTCCAGGGACAGGGGAGCCAAGTTTTACCAGAGGTTATTGAATTATCTAGGAATAAAAGCTGGGGTGAGCGAGAGAAAGAGCTGATTAATCCAGGCCGACAGAGCAGACTTATTGAATCAGACAGGGAGTAGGCTATTTGTAAAGAGGATTATTTGCTACCAGTGATGAGTAGCAGGCATTCAGTTGGTTCCTCAGAGGTCAAGCAGGAGTCCAGTTGAGTCGAACCAGAAGAGTAATAATGCAAGAGCTCTATGTACGCACACAAGAACTGTGTGTCTATCTGCTGAACTAATCCTGGGCCCAAATTGCACACGTCATTTCATGTGCACATACATTACATGATTTACATTTAAAGTAGGGTAGTTCCAGTAGTAATTTCTTGGGGGTCTTGATAAAACATCTGTATCATGCTTTAGTCCAAGTAGAAGTCACAAAACTATATAATATTTTTTTCTCATCACTGCTTCTAATAAAACAGGAATGTCCATTGTATTTTAGTTCCTGTTAAAACATATACCGGTACCTGTCCAGTTTTTGAGCCTCCTCATCCAACATGGCAAATGCTTTGTGGATCATATCAAGTGCCTCATCACGAACTGCAGTAAAATCTCTATGTCCCGTGGGCTTAGGATAGATTTAATATTGGATGTAACAAAAATATTTGACAGGTTTACACAAAGGATAATGAATTTTCACATATATAAATTTAAAGGTTGGTCAACATAAAGGTTATTGATTCTATTCCAATTTTTTGTACCTCTGTAAAATCACTTCTCTCATATGTAAGGCTTATTGATGATTTACTGAGTTCATACTTCACATTGGGAACCTTTGTTGCAGCAAACCTGCAACAGGAAGAATACCCAAGTAAGAAAAAACAGCCTGTAAATGAAACTGATGTTGAAATTTGAATAACAGACACACCGCGTCTCACAATGAAACCGAAATCGTATGCCTAAGACAGAAATTTGCATTTAGCGTGGAAAGGAAATTGGTGACCCACAGTTTGGTTAATCAACCTGAATTATTTAAAGGCATGTTCAAAGAAATATGTAATTTTCAATCCAAACGTCAGTATCTCTCTGGCACAAGCACCATTGCACTTATGCCGTGAATTCACGTGGAAATGAAATGTCTCAGGCCCAGCATAGCTCTCACCCATTACTGACTCCTTGGAGACCAAATTCAGAAAGGATCTCCTTCATCACTGTGACAGAGATTAACAGACATATCATTAGTTATAGATGCCAAAACCCATATCACATCTGTGTGTAATACTAGAGCCTTGAATGCACTGTAGCGATATCATAATCATAATAAATCACCATGGAAAATATATTGCTTGGTGTGTCAAGTGGCAACACACCATAATCATCCACTGGATGAAAAAGCAGTTCAGAAACACAAGCATACTGGAAGACGGCATGTATTGAATTACAAGTAGAGCTCTCAGTTTTTTGCCATTTCAACCAAAGTAAACATGGCTATTTGACAAATGTCATAATGTTCACATGTAAACCCACTGATAAATTATTTTCTTTCATTTATGGTGTACTACCATATCAAAATTAGATTATATTAAATAATGTCATTACAATCTGCTGCTTGGATTGAAAGAAGAAATACCTGGCTGTCTTTCCGATGGGTTAATCAATTTCATAACTTTCAAGTCATTGAATTCCTGTTCTTCATTTTTACCATCAAACACATACATCTATACAGAATCAACAATAACGTTTTGAATAAATGGAGAGGGATGTAGTCCAAAGTACATTTTGAGTACACTGAGTATTTGTTTTTCTTTTTTTTTCTCTATTATAACTTGAACTGATACCTACATGACTGTGCAAGATGAAAGTCACATGGTTAAATCGTCGAGCAGGGGGAATTCCCACGTAGAGGGGAACCTTCCACTTCATCTTTGCTTCAGAAAGGTGTTAGTATTGTTTACACAAATAAATGAAAACAGCAAAAGATACAGAGCTGCCATCTGCAAGGCTAATTTTTGCTTACGTTTAGTAAAATGCCTATTTTTAGTCCAACACTGGAAAAGTAAACCTCATGAGTAGGAATGTTGATATTACCTATGCTTAATTTGTAGATTTCATTTGATGCCGTAACTGCTCCATCTGGGCTCATGATTTTACCGCCAAACAAATAAATATCCTTGAATGGAATGATAAGATACATTACACCACAATCTCACCCTCAAATCCATTAGCATTGGTTAGATATTCATTTCGAATATACTATTATACAAAACCTCTAGATTTCACATGTTATAATAATAATAATAAAAATAATAATAATAATGTAATAAGGTTTCTTACCTTATCACGGTGGGCAGTGAGGGTCTGGCCGGCACAGGCCAGTGGAGACTCCCCTTTCACTTCCCACTGGTGCCACTCCAGTGAGCCTGAGGGTCAACATATTCAATCAAAGGAATCCCACCCACTGACTCTTTGGAGGCGTATGCCTTTCTATTATTTCATTGAGACGTAAAGTTTCAAATTGGTGGCATTAAGAAGACATAGGTATAGAATTGATTATTTGATTCCACTGACTGTAGTCTTGCAGAAAGTATTAGATCAAAAGATTGTTATTAGTTGAAGCAACCCAGGTTGTGTTGCAATCGGTGAGCTATTTACAAGTGGACATATAATGGACATATCTCAAAATGGTGCAAAAGTATTTTAACTATAAAATGGTGCAAAGTGAAATTAATGGTTAGTTTACTAAACATCCTTTTCAACTCCATATCCATCCCCTGCATTTACCTGTGTTGAGAACATAGATGTCCTTGTAATAACATTCATCCTCCCCACAGCCACCGTATAAGAAAATCTGTTCGCCCACAGCAGCTAAAGCGTGGTTATATCTACAAAGGAAGGAAATGTTATCAAGGTTACATGGGACAAATGCAGTCTTCAGAGAAGAAGAGAACTTTAGTCAGCCAAGGTCTCTGGAACAGTAAAGCCAGAGACAGTGCCAAATAAAGAAAAGGTTTCAATGGGAAACAGATGTCCCTTAGATTCATTTCCACATGAGGTCACCTCTTGACTGTTTGTTACTGCCAACAAAGCATAGCAGCTATTCGACCACACAGCCCTGAGTAAGCCTGTGAAAATAAACTGTGCACAATATGACTGTAAGTCTGAGGGGTTTTGAGAGTGTTCTGTTTCCAAGGAGTCCGTTTTTTTTCTGTACCACAGACATGTAAACACAATCCAAATTCTAGGTTTTCTCTTACAACTCTCTCTCTCTCTCAAACACAAACACACACACACACACAAATACACAATAATCTTTGCTTTTCTGAATGGAGGTCGGGTACTTCATGCCATAGCTGAGTACTTTTGCTTGAAGAATCTGGTTTCTTTTTTTATTCACTCTTCTCCCCAGTCTCTTACAACCAGAGCTGGACAATTCCTTAGGTTGCCTTTACTAAGAATTACCAGTGTTCTCCATTAATATTGACTTAAAGTATAATTTGGTAAAGGCTTTTTTGCATTTTGGAACCACTTCTCTTTATCTACAAAAATCTTTCTGTGTAAAATCAATAAGGTTGTCCAATAAATTTACTCAGGGTAAAAAAAAGAAAGTGATCCAGTGACAACAATAATTTAGGACAGAGAGAGAAATGACTAAAGGTTACCTCACCATCATTATGTACAAGTGAATTACCTAGGAGATGGTATGATTCCTGTTGTCT
>JAVQKI010025591.1:0-10206 GCA_036025975.1 Nematalosa erebi
GTGTGTGTGTGTGTTGGGGGGGGGGGGGAGGGGGTGGGGGAGGCATTGGTGGGGGGGAATAGTATGTGTCTGTGCAGGTCCTGGTGCAGATCTATCCTGTGTTTTCCTTAGATCTCCAGCTCATAATAGACATGTTTAAAAATCAGTGGACTGTTTGTGTTTCTCCCCCATTCAGTTGGCTGATAATGGGATTTCTTGACAGCCAGCCAGCAGCTAGCCTTCACATTGCCGCTATTATGGTGTCATTATGTCAAACTATAGATCCACTAGAAACCAGTTGCACTGGCATTGTCATCTGTTGTACGATGACTGAGGGTTCAGAAAGAGAAGGCTTAATAGGTTCCCTTTAAAAAGTCATCTGTTTATTTGCACAGTTCTGCATTCACCCTTGCATGTACTGTAGCTAACTGTTATCTTTGACTCCATTGTCAAGAAAACATGCTGCCATGATCCTGTGAGACAAACGTAAAAACCGTTCACAATACAAGCACATTCATTATCATGTATGAAATGCCTGATGTTTATGCTGTTTATCCCACCAGCCATTCCCCTGCTGTGTGTGAGAGTAGAGTAGAGTGTTCTCTGGCAGTGATGGCTGGTTTGTGGAGCGCAGCACTATCTCTTTAAATGTGGTGTTGGGTGGGGCTGGGGGGGAGGGGAGATGGGGGAGGGGGGAACAGTCCTCTGAGATGCTCATGCGGATGAGAAAATCTTTCAAGGTTTGCTGGGCTGGGAGCACGGGAGCTGGTCCCAGGGTGGCTTCATCACGACATGAAGGGGATGCTGCCCTCTACTGGCAGACCTCCAGCACAGGCCTCATGTCTGATTTGACACAGATGAGCTAAGCAGCTAGCCTCAGACTCAGTCTCTCTCTCTCTCTTTCTCTCTCTCTCTCCCTCCCTCTCTCTCTCTCTCTCTCTCTCTTTCCCTAGTCTATCACTCTTACATTACAGTTTTTAGGGCATTTAGTGGACAATGCGCTACAGTTTCTATGGTGTCTGAGGCTCATTGAGATGTGTGCCTTCTGCAGTGCTAAGCTGATGAGTGCAACTCCCTCTTGAGCTTGATGGATATCACACGGGTGCTTCATTGTCCTCTAGCATCAGTGAGGACAATGATGGACGGCTCTTGGCGTTATTGTATTTGAAATCCAGGATCTTCGCTACAATGCCACAGCTGCCTGCTCATAATGTAATGAAATACAAGAATGATCAAGCATAGTCAGAGCAGTCTGGCATTTTTTATAATCTGCTTGCCTGCTTCACTAACTCACATCTCTGTGTCCGTGCAGAGATGCAGGCAAAAACAGTTACTAAAGGGCAATTCCATGGAAAAGTGACTTTTTTGTCACATCCATAACAACAATAAAATGCCATAGTATTTGTATGATGTGAATAATTATATGAAGACTGAACTGAACGCACACGTTCAGCAGGTTCTTCCTTTATTGAGCTCTACATACTTATCACACTGTGATAACACTGTTTTGATTTTGAGGACATCTCCACAGCTCACATTCCATGGAAGTCCCATTATAGTAGTGCAGAGGGTTGGTTGAGGCAGATGTCTCATCAAGATTCAGTTATAACAAAATGTTAATACAAACACATACAAACGACATTAGTGCTGTTATAAAAAAGTATTCTGTATCAAATCTCAAGTATGATCTCCTCACTAGTGGAATGTGAGATGACAATAATATTAATAATGATAATAATAAATAATGACTCAGGCATGTTATCTTTCTGTTACACTTGTTACACTTAATGAGTGAATGGTTAATGGCTGGTGCTAAATGTTTAACACCACAAAAAAAAAAAATCCTTGTCAATACAGCCAAACCACTTTCCCAATAAGCTGTACTGAAGTAAAGCAGAGTGTTTTACATTTTTTGTAGTAGTAGTTGTAACTCACAAAAAAACGTGCAGCCTCAAAATCATTTCCTTGGGGCGGGAAATCTGATTTTGTTGTCTTCAGCCCGTTTCTTTTCACTTTTCACTTCCTTGTACTTCCACTTGGGTATGTCCAGGTGGTTGACATCATGGCTCCTCCTCTTCTTCTTCTCGACCACATGAGTGGGTGCCGGCGCCTTGCATAGCATCACCTTGGGCACCACCAGGCCCGGGCGCACGCTACTGCGGCGCAGCATGTGTAGGGGTATCAGGCTGGTGCGCCGCAGTGCCAGAGAAGACGCCACCGCCATGTCCTGCAGCATCTGTGGCTGCAGACTGGCGCGCCGCTCCTTCTTCTTGGGCACGAGTAGCACGCGCGAGTTCTGGAATAGGCGCTTGTACGTGGCCAGACGCTCGGGTGCCGAGGCCAGGCTGCGCAGCTCTTGGGCGCGCTGCTGCCGCAGGATGTCCTGCACGGCCGGCCTTCGCTTGCCCAAGCACGGCGGGCTCCCTGGGCACACGGTTCGGCAGCCCGTTGCCAGAATAGGGCCGTTGAGGGCAGTGGTAAAACGCACCATGTAGTCCAGTGGGCCCTCGTCCACGGCGTTCACCTTGTTGCTCATGCTGAAACTGCAGCAGCGAGTGCAGTCGGCCAGTCGCTGCCAGCAGGAGCGTGGCTCCTGGGCCTTGGTCACCAGCTCTTCCAGCTGGGGCCACTCCAGCCGGTATGAGTCGCAGAACTGCTCGGCGCACGGCTGCTCCATCAGACGCTCCATGGTGCGCACTGTCAAGTAGCGGCCTGTATACATGGCCCACTCACGCGACGTCAGCTTGCGCCCGAAGTCCCGGGCCTCAATATCAGCACCTGAGGGACAAGAAGATGAGACAGGTACACACACACTCTTACAAACTTATTGTTATTCACTCTATCATAATTGTAATTTACTTCATACTGTGGAATGAAGTTTGTGGTACCTGACATCATGAGGGCTCGCACACACTCAGCTCTGCCCTGCATGGCAGCTTTCATCATGGCTGTGAACCCGTGGCAGTTCCTGCGCTCAATGTCCAGGCCTGGAAAGTAGTTGAGTAGGTACTGGGAAATCATCTGATGGCCTACATGGAAAAACAAGATCAGAAGAGGTCATGAGAGATCAAAGACTGCAATCTCATCGACTTTTTGTTTACTATTTCGAAAGCTACACATTCAGTGTCCAATAAGCATTTTGCAGCTTTACAAATACATTGATCCTTTCACTTGTATGTATCAGTTCTAGATGTTAATGAGAAAAATCTCATTGTTACATCACAAGTATCATTAAAGTTCATCATTTTTAAGTATAATTTTTTAAGTATAACTCATTCTGACAGCACAATGATATAATTTGGAGGAAGAAGTGCCTGACAGTGCCAATGCACACCCGGGATGCTTGATGCCAGTCTGAAATACTGTTGATTAAGTAGGACCGTGAGCATTTAGTTACATTTTCTCTAACTGGGCACTGTCTTGGATACGAAAATGGCATGGAACAGTAATGCCAGTGGGAATAAATATCAATCCACATCTTCCATGGTGCTGCTTGAATAACGACAAACGTAGAGTACAGAACCTGGGAAGGCTCTTTACACCCACCAGCTTGTGCAGCTGTGATGAGGGCAGTGTTTCCTTCATTGTCCTGCCAGTTGACGTCTACAAAGGGACACTGGGCCAGGGCAATGACCACATCCACATAACCATTGTAACAGGCAACGATGAGTCCTGTCTGCAAAAAAATACAACACAAGAGTGAATACAGGAGGTTACCAACAATTGAACTTCTGTAAATAGTCTTCGTGACATAAACTCTTGTCCTGACAAAGAGACAGTGTTCTTCCCAACTCGTTGGACAGAGTCAACACATCATGAGTAGGTCAAAACAAACCTGTCTCATGATGGTCTAGTCTCAGCTCACATTCTGTTTTAGTGGACAAACAATTCAACCCTTTGTGAGTTCTGCTTCACAAAAATAGGTAGAGCCAAAGCTGAGAGATTACATTTCAATATTTCATGTCCCAATACCATGTGAGGAAGAGCTGTAAGAGAACTGCACAATTACATGGGCTTGAGTAACAACTGGTGGAAGTCATGTTTCTGTTTCTAACTAAACACTAAACAAAAAAATCCAAGAGAGGTATCCCCTATAAAGAGCCAAACGCCAGTCAACAGTATGAATAGACCTGCTTCTTGAGAATAACCACTGATTATTACAAATCACAATAATTTACAGTGAAGTGATGAGACATACAAATTCTGCACTGAATCGTCAACAATTAAAAAATGATTATTTTCATGTTTTTTTTTTTCTTAAGACAACTTTCTTACACATAACAACCTGTCATTACATCCTTTTAACCAACCTGCCATGACCGAGCAGCAGAGAGGTACAGATTATCTAAAGCCAAGCCAACTGCAGGCAGATGGTCATCATCTCCACAAATAGTATTAGCTACTACTTAGCAAGGGATACCCAGAAGAAACTCCCTCTAGGCCTGAGGTTACTGAATCTGATTAGACCATAATAACAAAGCCCACCAACAGCGTGATTATTCTACTGCTGATCTCATTGTTCGCAGCGAATATGGCCATGACAACACCACAACAACAAAACTATCAGGTTTACTTAATGAAGGTGAAAACGGCTGAGTATTTGCATTGCTGTTATATTAATGTATATAACATTAGATATTACAATACATTTCTTCACAAATACTACATTTCTTATAAACAGCATTTGAGAATTGTGAAAATAACTGATATGTAATTCACCCTCTAAAAATGGGACCATAATGTCTTCAACCTACAGGGGTCATGTCAGGTCACAGAGGGAAAAGGTCAAAACAAAATGTCCTCTACTCTTCAAGACAACCACAGGCTTAAGGCTAAAAGGGTGAAGGCAGTTCTTGGTAGGCTAAGGTACGAGCTGTGTGTAAATGCAGGCATAAATCACAACTATGGGGTGTAGATGTAGTGTACTGTGTTGTCCCAACCTCAGTGAGCCCGTGCCTACAGGACCAAGGTTGAAGTGAAAAAACAGTAAAATAACACAGCCCAAATTGAAATTATAGTAAAAAGCCTGACATTTACCTACAGCTATATATCCACTCAAATTCTATTTGTGTTTAGGATGTTGCTCACTCTGTAAGGGATAATTAACAATGCAGCATATGTATATAAGTAAATATTGCATATTTGAGATGGTGTAAGGGCCCCCGATGAAAGTGAAGAAATATTTACCTACATATGCACGCCATGGAGTTCATTATCCCGCTTACTGGTATAAACTGCAGTTACTACAGTAGTTTCAAATGAATGGCTGCTATGATCAGAAGCGGGTCGTTAGTTTGGTCTGTCATTGTCAAGCACCACATCCAAAAATTCTATCCCATCTTGGCTTTTGTAAAATCACCATTTCCCATACTCCTAAACGCAGTGTAACAGACTTAAAATCCATCTTGGTCAAAAGTTAAAATGTTGCTGTAATGTTGGTGCTTTGAACATCAGTCAGACCACTAAATTGTAACAATGAAACAGTTTGTGCAGGGGCGTCGCTAGGAATTAGACTTTACTGGGGCACTGTCCAACTCCAACTTCACTCTATTTTACCTCATCTCTGGTATTTCTTGCATTAAACTGGATGCAGACAATGTTTACAGATAGAACGTCTGTGAGACGAGACACCTCAGACCAATCAGAAAATTAGTTGGAAAGGAGATGTGATGTAAGCTTGAAATACACTTTTCTATTGTTGGTCTTAAATAACCTGCCAAAGACACTAATTGTTACTAAAAACATAAAACATTTTCCTACTGGGGCACAGCTGATTTTTACTGGGGCACGTGCCCCAATAAAAAAGGCCTAGTGACGCCCCTGCCTGTAGCAATGCTTCTCCACTCACTTACATGCTAATTCGACGCCACGACCTCGACTTTCCCCTATGCCAACCCCATCCTCACATTTTGGTGGCATTAACCAGACTCGCCGTCTCTATCTATGAAATGTGCATGTTTGCCACCTGTAGGTTCAATAAGGCCAGTGGTCACCAAAGCCCCTGAAACTAACCACACACACAAAAACAACCCAATGCCATGTTTCTGACTGATAAAACATTAAAGTAGTGATATGCTAACACACTGGAACAGCGAGGTAACCTCTGGCAGGTTTTAAAGAACTTTGACAAGCAGTTATTAAAGTAGTGCTAGTGGGTACATTTTCCCCATGTAACCTAAATGCCGGCTATGCTATTTCCCCTCAGCAGACAGATTTGACAGCTTTCATGACAGTGACACATCATATTTAATGTTCATCTGACAGACAGGAATGGGTCCATTGAGACCATATTGGCCCTGTCATTTTGAAGAACACCATCTGGACCTGTATTACGTTCAATATAATCTTTGTCCATAGTTTTGTGAGTGTAAGATAGCCTACTGATATTCTCTCTATTCTCTCTCTCCCATAGCTTACCTAAAAACATGTAAAACATGGATCTGTGTGTTATGATATATTTATATGCGCATTTGACACACAATGATGTAGTCTAAGCCTATAAAAAAAATCTGGGCTGTCTGACCGATGTATTTTAATTGTTATCTAGCTCTTGGCATAGCCTAGCCTAATTGTTTGCGTAGTAAAGCTCAGAAATGCCAGAAAATGGGGCTTTTGTCACCTCAAGCCCTTGTCAAATCCAATTGAAGAGCAGAACTGTGAAATACAGCCCGTGGACGCCGCTCTGTGGGAGAAAATAGATTCGCATGCCAACGTCACACTTTTGGGAGGGACCTGACGGATGCTGGCGGAATGTGCGAGGCGGGGACTCGGGGGAATCCAGGTGTTGGGACAGTGCTTACGGGTCAGCTGCCCCGTTATCAACACTATAATAACACATCAGCCTTAACTGGCATCTAGCCGGCCATTATTTAACTTAGCTTCGCGTCGACCACCACCAGAGTCCAGTCGACGGGTGTTGCATCGTGCACTGGCGAGTTACGGAAGTTACGGCAGCAGTTTAGTGAGTCTTAATTTAGTTAGAATGAAAGTTCGAACTGGCGTTTGCATCATCTTGCTTGTTGCGTTCGGGTTTGTTGCAGCACAAGAAGAAGAGGAGTTTCAAAATGTTGTGGAAGAGTTAACGGTGGAAACCGTGGTGAGTTTGCCCTGTTAAGTTTATCGAGAATCTCAATGGTCCTCGTCTGTAAAAGACACGTAGCCAGTGACTGTAAACGTGGTTGTTACATTCTCACTCTGCAGAGGAAACAATGTAGCTTCACTTACTAACGTTAGGCGAAGCTCATCGAGATTTCAGTGTAAGGCTACGTTTATCTGTTGAATTTACAGGAGATGCTTACGCAGATATGCGTATCTCTCTTTCTCGCCGCTTTTTATTACTCCTCTAAGCGATTATTCATTCAATTCATTCACTGTGACTGAGATTGTGATTGCTTTCTTCCGTCTTAAAGGAGAAGCCAGAAACTTGCGATATAACGTCAGAGATGGGGGACACACTGCAGATTCACTACACGGTAAGAAAACAGAATGTCTAAATCCCAGACACTTATGTTTTATTTTACAAGTCCAGACACCGCCCAGTCCAGTGGACTTCTATGCTACTTGAAGCCATCGTTCAATTTCGACTGCTGCGAAGACTGAGCAGATCTTCTGTGCAGATGTCCGTTATGGTGTAGGCTATTTTGCAGATAGTTTATGAGTCATTTTCCACAACAGAAACGAAACGACCCTCCATGCAACATGTGGGCATAGCCACCTATGCCATTCTGTCGATGCACGTCTGAATCCTGTCACTGACGACGTACCGTTGTTGATTAAATAACAAATTTACTGTTCAGATGGGTTGCTTTCCTCGCGCGAGCACATTGCGGCTTTAGCCATATGCACGCAACGCGAGTGACGGGTTCACGTTTTACGCGTGCCAGAAATTCTGCCTTGCCATGCAATCATGGGAGCAACACGTCAGCATTTGGGTTTCGCCAGGACGTCCACCTACATTTCTACTTTATCGTGATACGCTGTGTAGATAGTGATAGCCTACAATAGTAACCCATTCAGATGGGCCCATTTAATCAGATGGGCCCTCTTCAATCCTTGCTAATAGCCTGCCCTGGTCTATGTTAAAAACCCCATTTCATTATTTTCTTAAGGAAGCACCCATAAACCCAAAAGAAAAGTAGGCCTAACAGGGGGGAAAAAGGAAAAAGTTGAACACTCGGTTCAGTTTCTGTCTCAATGGTCTTTTTGGTTTGCTGTGCAGGGAAGGTTGCTGGACGGGAAAGTGATTGACTCCTCCCTGTCTCGGGACCCTCTGCTCGTGGAGCTGGGGAAAAGAACAGTCATCTCAGGTATGACCTGCAGGTAACCATGGTGCCATCTGGGGACATCAGGTAGCTTATCTCTCGCTTGTGATGCATGCATGCGGACTGTTTCCCAGGCCCAATGGACAATTACATGGAGAGAGAGAGAGAGAGAGAGAGAGAGAGAGAGAGAGAGAGGAGAAGGCTACTTTTAAAATCACCCCTCCTGGTTGTTACGCAAGAAGCATTTTCATTGGGTCTTCTAACCAGCTTTTTTACTTGAGGAAACATTTGCCCTTGAGATGATTGACAAGTCATCATTATTCAAATAAGTATTCTATGTAAGGCACCTAAAAAAAAGTTCTGCCTTATCTAGAATGGTTCTACAAACTTGCTGGATTAAAGAACTGGAGTAGAACCTTTAAAAACTTACATAGCTCTGTGTGCACATCCCATTGGCAGGGTGAACCAAAAAACAACAACTCTCCTTCATGATGTTCAAACCAAGTACCTCCCACTCCTAATGTGTGTTTCTTTTTTGATAGGTCTAGAACAGAGCTTGTTGGGAGTCTGTGAAGGGTATGTATTATGAATACGTAAACATATACTATACGCTATACACTGCTCATAAGCACGTCATGAAAGCACATCATGCTAAGTTTTATGCAGAATTTTGAAACTTTTTTTTTGCTTTGGAACCATAATACAAATTTAGTTTTTCTGCACCATCATAACCTTCTTAGGGGTGTGCATGTGCATGGTGTGTTATTGTTTTCAGTGTTTGTTCAATAGCGTCTGTCTGTCTGTCTGTCTTCAACCTCAGACAAAAAATCAAGGCCACCATACCACCACACTTGGCCTATGGGAAGAGAGGATACCCACCCACCATACCAGGTAGCCATAGCAACACCTGCAGTCATGTTTTTGAGAAGATGACAGTGGAATAGTGCACTGCACACCAGCACACACACACACACACACACACACACACACACATACACACACAAACATTCACATTACTCAGGTATTGTGTGTAGCTCCTGAATGAAGAGAACCTTCAAGAGATTTGTAGTGGTTTCTGCCTTGACCTGAATCATTGGCTGATCAGGGCCCCTGCGCACAGTTTGATCCAGCTGCTATAGACAGAGCTCTAATAAGCTAATTACCTGTCTTTGTACAGTATTTTATCTAACCTTGGTTTCTTCTGGCTACTACTCACTGAGTACTGATTTGGTGTCTGTGACTTTCTTTGTTTAGCGCTACTGGATGCCTTAAACTCCACAGGGCCGTTATTCAGAAACAAATAACCTTAGTCAGGTTCTCGGTTGTCTGAGTTGCCTGATGTGTGTGTCTAATGGACTATAAGCATAGTGGATATGGCTGATACCCAGGTGGAGCATATGCAGGTGTACTGTAGCGACTAGATCATAGGCACAGGCACTTGCTTACTAGCCAGGCTAATGCTGCATAGTCCTTCTTCTCAATATCACATTTCTGTCCAGCACAGTCAGGGGTTTCTTCATTAGCTTCCTTCAATACATTTTTGGCTGGGCAGTCAGCAAACAGAAGGCTCTGGCATGCCCAATATTTTTAAAGTTCACAGAAAGTATTTGCACATGAGGAAGAACACATATGGCAGTTGGGGGCCTTCAGACGCTTTGCACAAAGTGAAACGATGTGAAAGCATAGGTGCACCAGGGTACCTGCTTACACTCTTTTATGATGAAATTCGACCCTGACATACTCATGGATAACACTGTAACATTGACTTTGGTCTCACTAAATCTCAAAGGCTCTAAATCTCTAAATACCACACTGTGTCTTGATGGACAGATCTCTAATACACACACACTAAAACAGTGCAGACCAATTAAGGTGTAATAACAGCAGGTCAATTAGTATCCATAATGTGGGTATCACTTAAGTCAAGTCTTTCTCGCTATCCCACTGTGAAGAAGAGATGCACAGA
>JAVQKI010025618.1:0-19881 GCA_036025975.1 Nematalosa erebi
ACACACACACACACAAAACAAACGTTAAAAGATTAAAGTGTCCTGCACCTCTGTCAACCAACTGGTGTCCCTATTATTCTAACTTTTGATATGCAAAGTGATTTATCGGTGCGTCAGTGAGAAACCATTCTGTTTCAGGAACAAAAGCTTTTTGTCAGCTTTTTATAGTGCAGCTGATACATCTCAAAGAGACTTGTAAACCAAACCCCTCACAGAGAAAGAGGATGCACCGTTACACAGAGGATCGCCAATATTTAATTCATGTGTTGAAAAATGGAAATGCTGCCCCTGAAGGGATTACTGCTCTCAATCTCACAGATCCACAAGGTACTGAATATCACTGTCACAAGACAACATCAAGGAGGTGCTGTCTAACATGGGGGCCACAATGCTGTAACGTCTAAGGTAGAATAGCATAGCATGCCCTTACTGTACTGTACCTTGGACCACTCTCCTCCTTCCAGACGAGGCATCCGGCAGTCATCTGTGGCACACGGCCGGTGAGACACAGGCTTTACACCTTTGCACGCCGAGTCCTTCAGCTTCTGGAAGCTTCCACTGCCCAGCCGCTGTTTGCAGTAGACCTTCCGGGACTGCTTGCCTCCGCCACAGGTGTTGGAGCACTGGGATAAAGTTGTTTGTGTATAGATATATATTCTGCAGGGACTCTTTACTATAAATAGCAGCTCAGCTGTTGCAATATGGTGCTGCCTACAATCAGCTGTGCAATGCATGAGGACAGTAACAAATGAATGGCTTCATTTAGTAATTCTAAACTCCAATTAGGGTGCTAAGGCGATGGTGGGGCAGGAGGAAAAGGTGCTGTTCGGCAACCAGCAATCCATCAATGTGTCCTTGAGCAAGACACCAAACCCCAAACTGCTCCTAGAATGGCAGTCTCCACCACCGGTGTGTGAATGTGAGTGTGAATGGGTGGATTTTAGGCAAATTGTAAAGCGCGAAGGTGTGGAAAAGCACTATATACAGCAGCAGCTTCTTTTATAAATGCAGTTAATGCAGTCCATGACTGATACCACTACTTTTAGGTCCTTCTCTACTTCAACTAAATCTAAATCTGCTTTACCTTATTGGACAGAGCCTTTCTACGCAAAAAGACTGTGAATGGCTCTAGCTGAATAACGTATAGCTTATTTCAGCGGGTTTAACAAACACACGCTGTAGTCACACAGTTAGATGGAGCATCAATTGTGAAAATGTGAAACAATGTGCCTGTGTCTTTCACTGAGTCAAAAACATGCACTATATTGTTGCTTCTTTTCTTTTCCCGAATTCCCCGAGGGATGAAGTGAGTGAGAAAGTATGCATGTATGTATGTATGTATGTATGCATGTATGTATCTATCTATCTATCTATCTATCTGTCAGTCTATCTATCTTTTCAATGCATTTGGTTTCATCCAGTAGTGACCATAGTAGAAATCCATATGCTCTTCTTTGGGCCTTTGTTACCTTTTGCCAGTCCTCGGTCTCCCAGGCTGGAAGGCAGTCCACTTGGTTGCAGGCCTGGACCTCGCTGGGTCTGTTGTCCTTGCAGTCCTTGTCGTGCATCTTTTTGTTCCCGTTCAGAACGCAGAGGACCTGACGAATCTGCAGGCCCACGCCACACGTTGCTGAGCAGCGTGACCACTGGCTCATCTCCCATCTGTTGCCCACACACACACACACGCATACACACACACATACACATTAGAGCATTAGAGAGTTTTCTGAGCGGATCTGTACCTGTATGTGCACTGAACCACATGTTGCCTGCTTGTCACACACACTCAGCTCCTTCCCAGGGGCTACTCTCTGAGCCATTACAATGTCCAGACTCACACACTTACAGTCAGTATCTTGGATTAAATTCTACTACACATACACATACAGTACACATACATTCACTATACATTCAAACAAACACACACTCACACACACACACACACACACACACACAAACTTTTGAATGGAAAGTGCTGTGTGCACTGTGTGAGTAAGGCTGTTTTTTTAAATAGAGGAGCGTTGAGCTCCATTCAGCCCCAAACGAGTTTACGTGGGCCAGACCTCTACTCCAACCTGCTGAGTGATTGCAAGCCATAAAGGGCAATAAATTAAACCAGCAGCCCAAGCTCATCCAGAGAGAGCGAGAGAGAGAAAGAGAGAGAGAGAGAGAGAGAGAGAGAGAGAGAGAGAGACTTGCTTAAATGTCAGTTTCCCTTCACCTGTCATTTAGATCGCTTGATCACAGTCATCGTATCTACGTCTTTCCAGTCAAAAGTATTAAATCACTTTCAACATTCCTTGATTTGTGTATCCAAAATGCAAATAGGAATGAATAAATGAATACGAGAGCACTGACAGACACTATGCAAGATGCTATGATTCCTTCAGTGACCACGAGGCACTGAGCCATTACTTATCTCTCCTTCCTTGCATGGAGAGAGAGAGAGAGAAAGAGCGAGAGAGGCAGTCAGGAGAGAGAGAGGAGATATTTCCAAATGCCAGGAGTTAGGCCAAGTTTCAACCACCTCAGTGGAACAAGTTTGGCCCCTCTGCTGCATCCTGCACAAATCCTTTAACACAGCACGACAAGGCCTCTAAATTAGGCTCTGTGCAGCCACGCTGGCGACCATCCCCATGCCGACAGATAAGTCTTTAACTGGAGGTGGGGGGAGAGGGCTGTGGCAGAGGAAGGTTTCTGGGGTTAAGTGCATGCCAATGATTCCCCTGGGAAAAACGCTGCACATGGATCCATATTCTAAATTCAGAAAAAGTGACGAGAGATCAGGCTGTTCCATATTATCCTACTCCAGGCCACAATAAGAAAAAAAAGAATTGAGGAGGAAAACAAACCGAAATCTATTTGAGGACAAGCAGATGAGAATACCATGTGACCCCTTGAGAACCAGCCCAAAGTTCCAGTCCCAAGTCCTGTCTGTGGTGACTGGAAGCTGAACCCTTTGATCAGATATGTCCTTTACAGAGTAGCACTGATGCTAATTGGGATAAATTTCATTACAATCAAGAGACCAGAGGCTCCAAGAGACAGCTTTTGCATATCAGATAAGTACTACATGCTGATCCGCTTTAGCGAACATCTTCAAAAGTCCGACCGCTCGCTGCATCATATCTGTTTACAGTGGAACGTGATTTGTGTTTCTACGTCATGTTGCTTATGAGGTAGCTCTAGTCATGGAAGGGAAGGGTCAGAAGTGGAGTGCGTATATTATACTGCGTTTGTTTTACTTTCCAGTGTAAAAGCCTGCTGTCTCCTGGGTCTATTACCGCTCATATTTATTCCACTTTTTATATTTGTTAAGTGCTACAAAGGGCACATCACTAAAGAATGGGAGCTGGAAAGCACAGGGAAAAACAATCCAGTCCAGGAAAAAGAAGACTGGAACAGAGACCGTTTTGTCCTTTACGGCCTGATATGATGTGCACTTTAAGCATGAGGTCATGATTAAGTCTATTTTGACTCGTAAAATATTCGTCTTTTTATGAGTTCATCAGCAAAAACAAAAACCTGAGAGAGCTCAAAAAGAAAAGTGCCGATATGAGAAATAATCATTTCTGTATCAACATTAGGCCTGACTTCATCCACACTGTCAGTCCCAAAAGCTTGCTGTCCTGCTGACATTGGCAAGGGGTCAGTTATTGAAAAAAACAAGCCTGTGTTTTCGTCAAATATCCCCCTTTTGAAAGCAGCCTGACAAGCTATTTAGGTTCAATCTGAATTCAGTCCTTGAACACAAACCAGGCCTGCTTCTCTTGCCCTGGCTAGTGAAATAAAATGGTCCTTTAACAAAAGAAAAAAAAGCAAATACCCCATTGGATTAATCACATTTTTGATCCTACTCTACCATGGAAAACACTCCTTTGGTCAACAACAAATGTGACAATCAAACACATTTACTCTATTTGCTATGTCTTAAAATGAATCATTGTAAAAATATGGCTGTATTTGAGGGGATTTACTTCAAGTGCATGGCAGCTGCTTTGAAAACAGTGTTATTTTTAGTATGTTTACTTTCTATAAAAGTGCAAAGTTAGGAATGAAAACCTGCCATCCCATGTCCCCATGTGCCACCAAGAGGCGCCTGCATTCCTACATCACTCCCTTTCATCTTTCAGCATGTGGGCCTGTGTGTGTGTGTGTGTGTGTGTGTGTGTGTGTGTGTTTGTGTGTGGCTCTCTGCCTGTGTGTGCGTGTGCGCTTTGGTGCGCATGAGCATGTGTGTGCATCTGTATGTGTGTGTGTGTGAGAAAGAGAGAGAGAGGGAGAGGAGATGCGCATGTACATAAATAAGACGCATATATTACATGTTTGTTGTGGGTCTGTTCCTATGGGTAACATTTCTAGTCCTTAAAGAGATTTTGAAGAATGTTGCCTGTCATCTACACACAACCCACTGCCAACATCATTGCTTTCCACTAGCTTATTGATATGCACAAGGCCGATGTGTAATTCTAACAGCATCCTAAAGGCAATATTTCTCATTCTATGCATGACTGCAACATAAATGCTTTCACAACAAGCTACGGAGCTGAGTGTTTGCCAGCGGTATTGGAACCACCTGCTCCCTGTGTATGTTGTCAATTACTCTCGCTAATTCTATATATTGTGATGGCAATTTGGTACAGGCAGGCCTGATCTTATCAACATTACTGGGCTCAGAGCTTGTGCAGTCGTTCGATGCTTCAGCCCTGTTCTCTGTAGTTCAAAATGATGTTAACCATTTGTCCCAGAACCAAGAGTGAGTTAATAGGAATGCTACACACAGATTGTTGCATGGCCCTCCAACCCATGATAAAGAAATACTTAAATAAATAAATAGAGTGAGCCATAAATAAGCGGTGAATGCAAGGTTTCAGTTAAGCGGGGGAACTCGGCCTGCAATCCACCCAGGCGAGCTGTTCAACAACAGGGACACATTGTTTAGGTTGGCATAAACGACCGTAAAACAGGACTTTTTTACAAGAACCATGTTTCAACTCATCGCACCATTTTGGCCACGAGCGTGCATGCAGGGTTAGTAATATGGGTGACGATACTGGAACTGAAACTGTGTACGATATGCTTATCATGAGTCATTACCAAATGTGGGCACATCCGTGATCCTGACCACCGCTGGTAAAACACGACCTGCCAGTAAAAAGGGATGTGAGTAACTCTCTTTCTTTCCATCTTCCCTCCCTTTCATCTTTCTTTCTTTCATTCCCTCTCTCTCTCTCTCTTTCTCTCCCACTTTTGCTTATACGCCCCTGGCTCTATGGACAGACACATGATCCTAATGCACACCAGAAGTCTTTGTCTTCTCCGGCAGTGTGCCAGTCTTTCACTTGCCATCTCGGCTCTGGCCCTGCTGCTCTGCCTGCGGCCTGATCTGGATGGAAAGCCTGTGGGCTGGAGGGAGCGGATGTGCTGCATGGCGCTCCAAACAGCTGTGGGGCCAGGAAGCCCTGGCGCAGGCCCTGGCGTCCATGAGGATCTTCTGTGTGTGTGTGTGTGTGTGTGTGTGTGTGTGTGTGTGTGTGTGTGTCTCACTGAGGCGGGTGCCACTGAGTCTTACCTTGCACCACAGGGCTCTGGGTTGCACACCCGCATCATCATCCGTGGCCGACTGGCGCTGTCACACAGAGTGGTGCTCACCAGTTTCCCACTGCTCAGGCACCGTGCCACAAAGGTCTGTGTGCCTATGGGTGACAGGAAACAACAACAGGGAGCCACAAAAGCAAAGAGGGGAGAGAGAGACAGAGATAGAAAGAGAGAGAGAGAGAGAGAGAACAGGCAAGACAGTTAGAACTGGGGTAACAAGGGGAAGAGAGTTTCCTCTCTTTCAGTTGGCTTCACAGGTTTAGAGTTTCAGCTCACATTAGCGAGTGATCAGCATGGAAGTAGTCCTAATCCTCCCTCGACGGCTATCTGAAATGAAACATGAGGCCGAGTGTGAGGAGTGCAAGGGGACGGGAGCACGAGGGCCAGCTTCTGAAGCCGCTCACTGAGCCGCGGCCGCGTTAAGCAAGAGGTGCCTGCTGCATAACTCTGACACTCAGCTCTCTGTTGTCTTTCCAAAACATGCAGGAAATGTTTCCAAACAAGTGCACTTCAACTCAACTGTCCTACATTGCACCTCAGCCTGTTTGTGCTGGATGAGTGTGTTGTCGAATGGTGTGTTGTGTGTGTGTGTAGCCTTTTTGTGTTGCTTTGTAGTGAGTTTTGCTCTTGTTGTCCGGAGGTCATCTTGCTCACCTCCGCCGCAGGACTTGGAGCAGGGGCTGAACTTGCGGTAGCCCCACTGCGGCCCGTGCTGCCGGTCCCGGCCTTGAGGGGGTGCCGGTGAGCCGGTGCAAGACTCCAACTCGCACTGCCTCTGCTGCGGTGGCTTCTCCTCGCCATTGCACTCTTCGTCTGGTAGGTCCACCTCGGCCCGCGTGAAAGAGAGAAGGACACGGCACTTGACCCAGCGCCTCTGCACGCCCGGCCCACAACTGGTGGTACAGGGAGACCAAGGACCCGGGATGAACCTACGGCAAAACACATGGGACACACTTAGCCAAGAAGGGAGACTTCATCCTGTCAAAGAGCTGAATTGTGTTTCACTTTCGGAATGCGTGATTGAATGGTTGAATTGCTATATGGACATGTTGATTTATGTGCTGTGCGATGGGTGGATGGATAGATGGCTTTGCTGATGGATAGATGACGTCTCTACTGGAGGGTTATGAGAGTGAACAAGAGTTCATAAAACTGTGCAAATAAACTTTTTGTTCATTTGGTGCATTCAATAACTAAACCAAGTCAAAAGGAATGAAAGGTTCTCCCAAAGTCAGCATTATGGACTAGATCACCGGTCGGGTTAATGAGCAGCGCTGCACCCTGTGACACAGAGCGAGGCGTAACACCCCTGGAGTTTCATTGTCAGTAGATTACAGGAAAAATTAGCATGCATGAGCACCAAGCACACCCAGCCTAAGGCTGAGGTGACCTAGCCTGCCGCTGCTGCTGCTGCTGCTCCCGCTGCTGCTGAGGAGGCCTTGCGTGGCCGGTGAAATCATCATCAGCTCCCGCTGCCCTCGTAAACACACTGTGATGGATAGCATACAAAGCTACTGAACCATCAAATTCAATAGCAGTGCCTTGCATCACTATTGGAATCGCCGGCTGCTTTGTGTGAACTGGAGGGGCGCTGACTGAAATCTATCTGGACTCGGCGAGCAGAGCGCCTTAAATAGGCTGGGAGGCTGCAGCAGTGCACACTCATTCTCTCTCTCTGTCTCTCTCTATCTCTCTATCTGTCTCTCTCTCTCTTTGTCTGTCTCTCCAAAGTTTGTATGGATGTGGGGGCCCGGGGAGGAACGACTGCGGAGTGACACAGCACAACAGAGGTGAGGAAGGGATAATGGGAGCAGACGGCAGTGCATTACCCACAATACCGCTGGTCGTGGGCCTGTGTGTCATGTGACCAGGTCAGTAAGTGTTATGATTTCCCTCCTTCCTGGCTTCAGGCCTGCTATTATCTTTTCAGAGAGCTTCAACTGCCCTTTGCCTGAGGTACAACTCTAGTTGCAAAAATTCTGCTGACCAGCCCAGAGGACACAGCAGGAAAAGAGTGCCTCACCTTAAAAGTTCTAGGTCACCTCTTTCTATATTTTCTCTGCAAATGAAAGCAAAATCATAGTGATGGCCAATAATGCATAATTATATTCACTTCATTCCGGTTCAATTTGTTTCCACTGTATACTGTTGCCAAAAGGTTCTTTGCGGTTATGACACGTTTGCATTGCTTTTGGCCAGTTTTGTGTTTTCCCAATTCTTGGTGGCCGTTGATAGATGTTATGACTGATAAACTCGTTCTCCAGTGCAAACATTCCACTTGTCCTGCAATGAGACAGTCAGGTGCCCTTGAAGGATCTCCCACCAAATCTATTCTTATTTCGAAAGCAAACATTTGTTCATGACAAATAAACATTTTCGGAATTGGAGGAAGTGTCTTGATGAACTGCTGATCTGAGATGTATTTTTAGGCCATTGCTATGACCTTAAAAACATCCAAAAGGGGAAAAAAAGGAAGAAAAAAGAAAGAAAAAAGAATTACGTACCCGTTCCAGCTGAGGTGAGAGACAACTGAATAGAGAGCTGTGGCTTTTGAGCTTGAAGAAAAGCCTGGCTCTGGCTTAACGCAATTGGAAGAAAGAAAAGCGGGGGACTTATGAAAAATATCAGCGTTCCGATTAAACCCATCAGACTTTTGGCCCATGCAGTGCTGAAGATGGCAAAAGAATCATTTACAGAAATAGATTTGTGGGGTGACTTTGTGCAGGGCCGAAGAAAAAAAAAGGGGGAAGGAAGTCTGGGCTAGTATGTTCTTCGCAGACAATTCAGACGACAAAAACATAGAGCATGAACAGCAAGTGAGGGCCAAATCGTGATTTTTATGTCTTTTCCGTTTTATTAAATTCAGGCAAAAAGAAAAACCGCACACACACCACACACGCGCACACACACACACACACACACACACCACACACACACACACACACGAGTCGTGGTGTCAGTCGTTCGAGCCTGTGAAAGTATTTAAGCATGTCAAGCTACACAAGCGCGGCGTGGAAGTCAACATGCGCCTCACGGTCCTGCTGTCTAAACATTCGCTCAGCTTATGGGATTACGTTTTATGAGACCTGTAATTCCCCGAAAGCCACAACATGTCATGTTTTGACTAATGTGGGCGTGTTATTAAGGGATATCATGATGTCAGAATCAAAACGTTGTACGTGATGTAAAAAACAGATGATTTTTTTTAAGAAGGGGTAGGGTGGGAAGGGTGGTGGGTGTTGGGTGGGGGTCTGGGGTGATAGAGATGGTTGAAAGAGAAACCTCAGGGATCGCTTGTAAAGTGCCGGTCTGAACTTTCAGGGGGAGGGTAGAGAAGAAGGACGTGCTTGGAAACAGGTGTCAAAAAAAAACTCAACAAACCAGGGAGAGACAGATTGAGAACTGTCGGGTGGATTAGGCCAGCGGTCTGTGTGTGTATGTGTTGTGTGTCGGAGTGAAATCAAGAGCCATAAAAAGCGCTATAATCTCTCAGTCTTATCACCAGAGGAAGTTGAGGAGGACGAGAAGTTGGACTGAATGGGAGCTTTGACAGAGGGGACTCGAACGCCTTTATCGCTGCACTGATAAGGCTGGCGTGAAGGGCCTCCTTCACATCCGACCTAAGACGTCCCTTATGACTCACACACTGAAATACACACAAACACACACACTTGCGCACACACACATTCACTCACTCCCCCACATCCAATAAAAAATTCTGCGGCCTTTAGCGAAGGGGGTTGTTCTTGGAGGGTGCCGATTACCGCACGCCTCCCACGGCTCCCCTCAAATTTAGCAACACGAGACAGCGAGCTGAACGCTGGGAGGCTGTCCGATAGAGGGAGGCTGTGAAGTGTCATTTAAGAGCACTTATCAGGGAAACGGTAGAGCTCCACTTCCCCTCCTGTCTGTGAGGGGTGAAGAGGGGCGGGAGCGGAATGGGAAAGGGAGGCCAAGAGGGAACACAGGGAAGGGAGTTTTGGTGCTAGAGGGTTCAGGGGGGGTCAGCAATGGCAGCTCCCCACCTCTCCCACCTCCCCTCCTTAAACACATCTAACCAACATACTTGTTCTTTATGAGGCTCAGAGATAGATGCCTTTGGTAGACCGCAGGGGCTGAGCCACCACTCTGTTCTGGGGAGCTTTCTGGCATGGCCGGGTCTCTGCGGCTCACACGAGGTGGGTGAAGGAGGGGATTTTAAGGGGTGGGGGGCATGGGGGAGGGCTAAAGCGATCTGTTTGCGCTCCCTCGCCTGCTATTAATGTGCGTATCGTTTCAGAGATCAGGAAGATAAGTCTAATAATAGCACAATGTGGGATTTCGGAGCGGGACGGGTGCACGTAGCTAAAAAGAAAAGGGGCCTGGATAATAAAAGGAAACTGGAGCTGGTGCCATTTCTCTGGTGCGCTCCAATACAGCAGAAGGCCCCCGCTTGCTTTCTCTGGAGTGCGAGAAGGGGAGGAAAAATGGATTAATGATGCCTGCGGTTAGTCTGGGGCTGATGTATGGAAGCAAGGAAACCGAGGTGAAAAAGAGGAAAAAAGGAAAGAAAATGGATAAAAGAGAAAGAAATGTCACATGAGGAGACATTGTGTGCATGTATGTGAAGTCCAGAGAAAGACCTGGAAGGAGTTGATCAGATAGGTCCACTAGTGGGAGAACACACAGTGAACACTGTGAACTCAATGTAAAGAGGATGGCACCTTCTTAAGTCTGACTAGGGACTTGTTCTGACAGCGAACCAAGGTGTGCGGAGAAACCTTAATGCTATTTCAAGAATTTCTAATGGGGCATCCCGGTGAGCAATAAGCAGTGAGAGGAAAAATAAGAGCCTCTGAAAGATGCGGTTTTTACTGATGTTCAGGGTTATGGAGTCTTGTGATATACTCCATTGGGTCTGAAGCCACTGTGGAAACCAGGGCACTTCAGCTCGAAAACAAACACTTGCTGGCACGAAGGCGCAACCAGAAACCCACTCATTCGGCATTCACAGTTTGTAAACCCAGGAGGTCTCCTGAGGCCTGCCCAAAGAAAGAGTGTTGAAAGAGAATGTAAAGACAGACAGACAGAGGAACACAAAGTGAAGGATCGAGTGAATAAGTCAGTGAGATTGAGAGGAGGGAGACACATAGTACAAGTAAAACAGAAAAGGGAACAAGATAGAGAGAAAGAGGGAGGGAAAGAGAGGGAGTGAGAGAGAGAGAGGGAACAGACAGAGAAAATTGTAAGGTGGATGATGAATAGAGAAGTACAAAGAAAACAGAAAAGCAAATGAGAAAAAAGAATGACAGGGAGAGGAAAATGTGAGATGGAGAAAGATGACTAGTGAAGTACAAAGAAAACCGAAGAGCAACTGAGGTAGTGAGATAGAGAGTGACAGAAAGGTGAAATGTGAGGTGGATGAAGATGGCTACAGACAGGCAGAGCGAGAGAGAGAGAGAGAGAGAGAGAGAGAGAGAGAGAGGGGAGGTTTTTAACTCACGTGGGCTCCTCCGAAGCAGCCTTTGGCTCCTCCAGCTCATGGGCCTGTCTGAGCCAGGGCAGCTTGGCCTCCACTGGTAGGCTCTCTGCAACAGCAGGACACAAGCACAGCTTAGCCAACAGCACACACACTTCAACAAAGTTTAACTTGCTCAGAAAGAACCCCGATCCCCCCACCCTCCCCCATCCCCTACATGGGGCCCCATGTTTGCTTTTTTGCAATACATCTTATCTCTCACAATCTATTTCATTTCAGCTTAAGGGTATCTAGGGTTACACTTGCCTGCTATTTGACTGTGTTTGACAGGGGGTTCATACGAATTACATCTGAAATGGATAATCGCGTCCACTTGACACATTCCAACTGCGCTGCAGCAAACATTTCATTTCAATGTCAACTTTACGCGAATGCCACATCCCCTATGCTGTCAGGCCCCACCCTGTTGGGTGATATTAGCCGCATTCAGACAGAGGCCCCCGCAGACGAGATAAAGCCACTCTCCCTTCCTCTCCACCCTCCTCATCCTCCTCTTCCTCCTCCTTCCCAGCTGCCGCCACTGCCTCCAAAGCGCCCCGTCCGATTAGCAGCAACATGAAGGGGGCTGGAGGCAGCGTGTGTGTGTGTGTGTGTGTGAGCATGGTGCTCTTATCTTCCAGACAGAGCAGCCTGTCGCGAGGCGTTTTGGCTGCAGCCTCCTGCCGTCCATCTTTCACCGAGGTTAGAAAACGCTGGGACAGTTACAACACAGCAGCGCAACCGACCATCCCCAATCAACCGCCCAAAACACACACGCACACAAACACACACACACACACATGCACACACACACACACACAAACACACACACACACCACTGACCCTCCCCGTCCAAACAAAGCTAATAAATCCGCCGAGAAATCTCCACGCGTCCCAAAAACCTCCCCCAAATATTTATGCAAGTAACCGTTTATTGAACTACAGCGCTATTATCACAGCTTCTTATGGCTGGGAGGAGGCTGTAAAGGCAAGCAGGGAACACATGCGGCGGCCTCAGGGGTTTGGCTCCGACTCCAGGGGTTTGAGTGATGGCCGAGCTCCGCTCCACAGTCCGCACGCTAAACGCCTCCAAAGTCACCAGGAATACTCGGGGATGGATGGCGATTGAGCAAGCGAGCGCTTAAGGGCTTTGCGTTCCCATTCTCACAGATATAGTGTGACTCTGCTTCGTCCCCGGCTCCATTTGCATTGTTTAAAAAGCATTCAGGAAACATGCAAGAGTATGGGACACTGATGCTCATCCAAAGAAAGTATTTTTCTTTGTGTTTCTTTTTTCTTTTCTTTTTTCCCCTTTGGTTGCAATTACCATTCAGGACAGGAAGACTGAGTGCTGAATATGACATGACTCAGACAGGCTGTGCGACGGCCTCATTGGCTGATTCTTTGAGGCATCACCTCAGGGGCAAGAGTAGAGAGAGGCGAAGGCTGAGTGAGCAGCAAGTCTGTTTGAGAGAGTGTGAGTGCGGGTTTGTGTGTGTGTGTGTGTGTGTGTGTGTGTGTGTGTGTGTGTGTGTGTGTGTGTGTGTGTCTGCACGTGTAACTTTGTCTTTAAGTATGTGTGTGTAAGACAGATACAGCGAGAGAGAGAGAAAAAGAAAGAGGAAGAGAGAGTGTAAGAGAGAGAGGAAGTAGAGTGTGACTCACTGTCCAGTAATACAGATGAAATTCGTCCCATTACTGTCCAAAGCTAAAGACCATCAGGATGACTCAGAGAAGTGGAACAATTCTGCACCCTGTTAGCAGAGTGGAGGCCAGGATAGACTGACCCTCAGTCTCTCTTTCATCTCTCTCTCTCTCTCTCTCTATCTCTGTCTCTCTGTCTCTCCCTCTTCTTCTCACTCTCTATCTCCCTCTCTCTCATACACACACAGACACACACACACACACTTACATTCTGACAGCACTTTAATCAATACCAGATGCGTGAGACAGATCTCTTTGAGGGGTCTGCTCATGTCCAATTGACCAGCAAAGAGAATGCTGCATGTATTGTGCCTGGAGATGTTCTCCCTCCCTTCAGGAAACATATTCCTCTCCCAAAGACATGCAGTTTGGCCGAGAGAGTTGATGTGCCAAGGAGCACACCAGCCGGCAAAATAAACAAATAAGTGAATAAATTTGGACACCTTGACTGATAAACAAAGCACTTTTAACATATGGGGGTCAGCTTCCTCCGTCCCTCATTGCAGACGGCTCTGAGGTCCATTTTCATTCGGGCCTTGAGCGCCATATAAACACACATATGAGCAAAATCTTCCCTGCCACATATTTCTGTCGCCACAGTCCGACTCTGCATGATGATGGGACAGATATATTCTGGGTAATGCCTCGGCTGTTAACATTCAGAAAAGCTCTCAGCAAAAAGTGCACACTGAGTGAGAACAAAAAAAAAAAAAAGAGCTGAACTATTTTTCTAGGCGACTCAGGTCTTAATAATAACTGAATTCTATTCTTGTCAGTGGCCATGTGTCAAGCAGCAGAGAGAGGAAGGACGTGTGAGGCAACTGATTTTTGTTCCCTTTCGGTGTTCTTGTATTTACATAATGGACCTTGTGCGAAGGCTCCAGGATGTATGGAAGACAAATTGTCCAAAAGTGCCTTTAGTTCTGTGAATACATAAGGTAACCTAGCAACAACACAAGAATTCTATTATAGTGTCACAAAGAGCAGAGAGGGAACAGTATCCTGTGCTTCACCAGATAATGCGCAGTAAGGACAGGGCTATGTGGTGAAAAATAAAAAACTTAAAACCATAGGAATCTATCAAAAGTGTACAGACTTTTACTAAGAGTAAGTTGACTTTTTTTGTCCTACACACGGGATGTGTGCAATGATCTCCTTAAACTAGCCATGGCCTCCATACCTTTAGGCTTATGACAGGCAATGGGCACCAGGCAGTCCTCCTTGACGTGGGGTTTTTGTTGTGTATTACAGCCGCCTGTGTGCTGCCCTTTGTGATCGATGCATAGCACCACTCTGTAACGCAATCCGCGGCCACAGGTCACCGTGCACTGAAAGATCAACACACAATAGCAAAACCATTGGCTGGGTCCTTAACCACCACACACACACAAACACACACACACACACACACACACACACACACATCCACAAACACACACACAATATGTCTAGCTAAGAGCGCCACAACACTAAAACAAAGGAACCGAAGTCAACAATCACAGGTTTTCGTTTACTGGTTTGACATTCCTCCAGTAGTAATTTGTTGAATCTAAAGAAACAAAATGAAGTCTCACAGGTCTCCTTCGAACTTGATTTCCTTTGAAAGGTCTTCAAAATATACAGGCAAAAAAGACAAGATGAGTTGTAAAAAAGTGTTGAATACAGAACATTTAACGCCTTGGACATGCTTGGATACACACTCATCCAAACAATGAACATTTAATGTTTTATCATTGAGAGAAACTAGGGACGCAAATTCCCAATCCATCTGCACTCAGTTAATTTGATCTAGGCTCTCTGACAAAGACCTCATAAACATTATAATTAAACATAGTTATATAACAAAGCTGACCATACAGCATGTTGTCTCAACACTAAATAAAAGGTAACATAGACAATTCTAATAAAAATTAGAACAAACAATTATTTATTAATTAACAAATAAATGTAACAGTTCTATGAGTCTTCAGCAATGGGACAGGAGTGTGTGTGTGTGTGTGTGTGTGTGTGTGTGTGTTACCTGGGACCACTCCATGGCCTTCCACTGGGGGCAGTTGAAGGTGTTGCAGCTCTGCTGGGTGATGGGCCGGGGTGAGTGTGTGCACTTCCACTCCTCTACCTGGGTGAACTGGCCATGAACATCTTCTTCCACACACACCACGCTCCTCTCCTGGGTTCCCCCACCGCACGACACTGAGCACATGGTCCACGGATTCTGCTCCCAGCTACATACAGTCACAGACACACACACACCCACACGCACACGCACACGCACACACAAACCCACAATCACAGACACATGCACACAATCACAGCCACATAAACATATAGACACACACATACTCATACATGCGCACATGGACACAGACCCCCAAACACACACACACATACACAAACACACACACACGCATACACACACACACACACACACACACACACACACACACACACACACACACACACACAAATACATGCAGTCGCAAAATGAATACATCTTAGCCTCACATATTTCTCTCATGCATTGGCACAGTGCAAAGGCCCGGTCCATATGCACCTCTGTTAACCCACACAGGGCATAAGATGTATTCTGAGCTAACATTACTACCTTTTGTATACAGTAGTGTATGCCAACATCAACCCCAACTCTCGCTCATGGGTAAAACATACCAGCATAAACATTACACCACACCAGGCCTTTCAAGGACTGCATGGAAACCACCATGCAAGGCTACCTGTCAAAAATACTGTATAGCAAATACCCAGTGAGGTATTGAGGGAAGCAAAGAATTGCATGTCTTATTGCATTTGCTGTTCATATAAATTGCATGTGATGGACATTTACATTCTTTTCTTTTATAAATATTGAAATGAGAAAAAGTTATAACATATGTGGCTCGAGAAAGCATGCATAATGTCCATTTGGCAACAGTATAGCACACGTACTTGCTGTGCTGAGTCCAAACCATTGGGACAATCTGAATGGCCTATCAGATACCGATGACTGGTGCCAAGGCTGACATCACAGTCTGAGTAACTCAGCCAGGTGACAGCAAAAAAAAAAAGTGTGTGTGTGTGTGTGTGTGTGTGTGTGTCTGTGTGCACGTCCCTTCACTTGCAATGAGTACCATGTCCACATCACGATTAACATCTGCAATTACCTCACATGTAATAAGCCTATTACAATACATTGATTTGCTTTGTCAAAACTGTGCAAAATGTATTATTGGCTTATCAACTAATTTTAAATACTGTTACTCTAATTTTAAATACTGTTACTCAAATCATGTTGAACCTGTGGCTTTGCTCAAATGTTGCCACAGGATTCAGTGTTGCTCTACAGTAAGGTAAAATGTAGGTTGAGCCCTCAAACATCTAGCTAATCTTCTTATTGCATAGATTAGCTATGGAACAGCATAATGGAAACCAAAGGAGCCTGTTGTTGGCAAATTGGCGCTTTTAAGGGGATTAATGCCAGCTTGTCGGGGTTAACCTGACTAAGAATAAATCTATCCGCCAGACATTTTGCTTACTTAACAAACCACAAATTGCCTTTTTATCAGATTGGGAGGTGCTGAGGTGTGGAATGAAATGGGATGAGAGTAAAAGGGATACTTACCGCGGTAGTGGCTGGAAATGGTCGTAAGGCATTACCTCCTTGAAGCCACCACTATGAAGAAAAATGCCCCATCAGCAATTGCACCCTAAGGATGTTGTGTTTTGTTTTTTTTTGTTTTTTCTACAATAACAACATAGTAGCAGATTCACATCCTATAAAATGACAGTGTGTGCTCAAATTGTTCTTGCTGGTCTTTGTGTGGGGGTTTGCAGTTGTGGAGGGAATGAGCAGTATCTGGTTAAGGGCAGTGTTGGGAAAGTTCACTTTCTACATGAACTAGTTCAGTTCATTGTTCACAAATTTTAAAATGAACTAGTTCAGTTCATAGTTCATAATTGAAATTTTTGAATTTCGTTCACAGTTCCAAAAAATGAACTAGTTCAGTTCTATTTTTTCAAAATGTTGCGAGCTATAATTTTTCAAGCCAGCAATTATTTTATTAGTTTAACGCCGAAACTATGTGTCAAAGTTCATCTTCATATCCAATTTTGAATACTGATCTTTATGTTTTTGTTTTGATGACGCATGCGTCGGTGCGACACTGGTGGCTGCCGTTGCCGGATTGAAATCTCTACCTGCAGTAGACTACCGCTATCGGCATCTGCGCAACTGCGGCACACACGCGATTGACGCATTGACGACTGTACGGTGTGTTTTGGGTGTGTGACGGTCGTTTGGAAGGCTCTATAGTAGGCTAATCTGCCACCTTGAACGAACTTAAAAAGAGTGAACTTGCCGTTCACAGATACCAGAATGAATGTGTTCACAGTATCGTTCATCAGGTAGTATACAGTACGTTCAGTTCACGGTCACCAAAATTATGAACGAGTTCATGAACTTTCGTTCAATGAACGCGTTCAGGCACAACACTGGTTAAGGGTACCTGTCTGGGCAGGGGTCCATGTTACACTCCTTCAGTTTGGGCTTGGGTTTGATGTTCTCTGGATAACCCTCGCAGTGTTGCTCAGACACCATTTTAGAAGTGCGGATGTCTATACAATCTGCTGAGTTTAGCTGGTAGCCTGGAATTCACAAAATCGTGGAGAAATAACCATCAAACATTTGGCACATGAAATACTGTCACAATTTTGGAAGAAGCACTCTTTTGAACAGAACCCACCACCCCCACAGGTCACTGAGCAGGGGAAGAAGTCAGTCTCTCTCCACTGGTAGCGGATGGGCTGGTAGAAGGCATACTGCAGCATGGTGTCTCTCGGAGCTGCATATCTCACCTGTGGAAAGGGATAGGCAGTGTTTGAGCACCATCAATCTCGCTCAGCACACCGGCCCTGGATATTTCACTGTCCTTGTGTACATAGCGTCCACTCAAAAACACAGTTGTTTGGACAGGCTTTGATGCCAACCCAAACTGCTGTAATCCTCCGCGACAACAATCAGGCTCTGTGTAATCAAACACTGGACAGTGTCGCTTCTAATGTGGTTCCATCCAAATTAATAATTTCAACATCAATAATAGCATTAGTCAAAGGATGAGAAACAAGGCAGTTCCCATAAGCCAATGATGTTTTCAAAGCCAATAGTGTTTGAAGTGGAGGACATGTGGAGCATTTTCTTGGCTTAAACGGACGGGCCCAATCTTAAATGCCATGACATCACTTGTTCCAGACAAAAGACGGCATCTTGCGTCTGCCGTCAGAGATCCAGCGGTCTTAACCTGCTCATAATGATGCTCGCCGAGGCCCTAGTGCCGTGCATTGAGCACTAATTTGCAACAGAAGGGCGTCATCTTAAATTAGCACAATCCTGTGATGACACCAATGGTTTGCCAGGGTTATTTATTCTGTGCGCTTGTGTGGCCATAAGTGCTTTGAAATTGCTTTGGAGATCATATGCACTTTGTAAGAGTCTAGAGTTTCGTGAAAGCTCTGTGTAGCAAAAAGGGGGAACATATCACACACATATTTACAGCAAAGAGAATTGATGCACTGAACACCAACGAGCACCAGCGCAGTTATTGAGAGGCTGTAAAACACACTGCACTGCGCCGTATCTTGGCTCAATAACAGATGGGTCTAAAACTAAACAGGCTTGTCAGGGTCTGGAAGTGAATGCCGCAAATATTGTTTAAAATACTGCCATACATTTTCCATTCCATGGCATGCCTTTTTATTCCTTTGCTCTCAACCTACCCCCACCCCACCCCCACCCGCCCCCAACCTCATCACCCCATCACCCCATCACCCTACCCCTCCCCTCCCTGTCACTCCTCCTCTCTGGCAGTTGAAATATACCCGTCCACCTGTTGAGGCCCGCGCCTAACGCTCACTTTGATGGTGAAGTCGGCTGCCAGGGGCCCGGGGCTGCGCAGCGTCTGTCTGTCTGGGGTGCGCTGGAACTCCACACTGGTGTTTCCCAGGACGTGCCACCCCGGTGTGTTTAGAACGTGCTCCTCCCGCCTCCCCTGGACAGTCTGTACCTCCACAACTGAAAGACACATTTGATGGAGATGAGGGATGAAGGGAGGGGAAGAAGAGAAAAGTCAGTTTGTAATCCAATGGTAAGATCATTACTGAAAATTAAAGCTATCCAGCTATCTTTCTGTTAGAGGATAATACAAAAGTCTGATGATGACAATTGTTAGAAAAGTACCAAATGGAATATGTCCACAAACAAGCTACAACACTTGTAGCTTGTTTATAAAACATTTATATGACAGGTTTAATGTTTGTATTTATCAATGTTGAGAGCTTAATCATAGGCTGTTAAATAATCCTTAGACAAACAATACATACATATTTTGTTCATATTTTGTGCTTTAGGCTTAGTGAGATCATAAATTGGTAAAAGGGTATTTCGAAAACATCTTTCTAACAACATGAGACCAGTATGTCATTGTGCATCCAAGTCTTCTTGGGCTTTGCTAACCGCTGAGTGCAAATGAGTACCAGAGCAAACTCTTTGAGAGCTTCATTAACATTCCCAAACAGCTGGAATCTCCCCAGTATTCAATCACTGATGGATCAACAAGCGAGTGTTATGAATTAGTGCAACCAAACATGCAAATAAAAACGATTAGCTGAAGGTGATGTTGCATAAATCTTGCATGTGGCAATCATTCAAAAACGAGCCGAGTCTCTGGACTAGAAAATAAATATGTAACTAATCGAATACTCCAACAATAATCACCCTCAGCTGTGTGGTAACACATTCATAGACATTTTTCATGTCACATGTAAAGTTTGTTTAGCTTTCCCTCCCTTAACATGTGTGATTTAGAGATAAACAGTTTTGCTGACGAAGACTATCAAACCGTTCCCAGAAAACATAGCTTCCATTAAAATGATGGAGTGACTAACATTTCAGTAAATGCATGATATGTTTTCAAAATGGTTGGGAGTGCACAATCATTTCAGAAACTATGTTACAATTTGGAATTTCACAACTTGAACCAATTAACCAATGCTTTATCCTGCCATGTCATGCAAAAAAGCCATTCATAATTCAA
>JAVQKI010025773.1:0-10609 GCA_036025975.1 Nematalosa erebi
TGCAAATGTGCAGTGTTTCAGTACATTTTAACTCAGTGTAATTCTCCCTTGAAAGGCTCAAAGAGAAGAATAAGTTTAAAGAATTTAATGAACACATGATATACATGTGACGACAATGATATTGATAGTATGAGAGTCTTTGGCGCAGGCCCCATCCGGGAATGGGATGGCTAGTCCGGGAATGGGATGGCTGAACACAGCAGATCCTGCCTGATTTCCACTGGCAGGAGTCGAGCCTACCCCCTGGCAGTGGTGGGGAGGGAGGAGGGGATTACGGATGCGACGCCTATTGACAGCAAGAGAAGGAGTGTTAGATTCATTATAAAGCAGGTGAGTGCCGATAATTGGACAGGTAATGACTGACGTGGCGTTCGTGTCTTCCTGGTAGAACTTTTGCTTAAGCTTTAATTTCTGCAAAGTTTGACTTGTCATGTTTTGAAAAAAAGAACAGCAGAGAATTTTCCACATGAATAACCACAAATATTTGCAAAGCTTCTCACTAGTACCATATGGTTGTGTAAGTCTACAAGTTCCCTCACAATCTGCCTTAAGATGAGTTAAATCATCATTGGTATATCTCAAGGGCTTAAGCTGTCGTTTCTCCAAGTGCTGAGACACAGCATGGAGGGTGTGGAGGGTGTCTTGAGAGATCATTGTCAGTTATTGCATCCTCTATTAGTGCAGGCCATTTAACATGAGAGACCAAAAACAGTGGGTTCAAATCTATATCATCCTTGGTGTCCTTTGAATGACAGGTTGTCTCAGAGCACCTGCGGACTGAAACCCAAACAAACTTGCCTGTGGCTACCCACAGTCTCCATGGTTTTTAACGTCTGCCTCTTGCCTATGTTGACTCAGACAGAAAGGACAAAGCTTTTGTCAGTGAAAAGTTACATGGAAGTGATGGCTACTTTGTGAACAGTATGCATGTGGATGTTAAACTCTGCGTCCCCTAACCTAACAGGGCAGT
The DNA here is from genome assembly GCA_036025975.1 of Nematalosa erebi. Classification (NCBI taxonomy): domain Eukaryota; kingdom Metazoa; phylum Chordata; class Actinopteri; order Clupeiformes; family Clupeidae; genus Nematalosa; species Nematalosa erebi. The sequence continues at coordinate 971 of JAVQKI010025773.1, forward strand.
ATGGGTATCCAATATACTCATAATGATTTTCAATTAGAGGTGTCTTTGAGCTTTAACGCTATCAGTATATGTTTAAGTTCTTATGCACACTGAACATCTAAAATTAATTTCTCACAAAATTATGGAAATGTGAGTGACAGTAACTGCTATTATGCCTCAAGCAGCACCTAGGCTTATGTTTGTTTTTAAAGAGAGCAGTAACACTATAGTATATTTTCTCTGTCTTTTCTTTCATGGACTTTTCCACTTGCAGCAGGTCTGTTTATTCAAGGGGAGGGCCTTGCTTCAGCAAATGGCTGAGACTCAGGATTCTCTCAATTCCCCCCTGCAGGTCCAGCCAGAGAGAGAGAGAGAGAGAGAGAGAGAGAGAGAGAGAGAGAGAGAAAGAGAGAGAGAGAGGAACATACATACACATGACTAGTGAGCAGGGTGCTTTAATAGATTTTCAAGATGAGTTGAAAAGCATGAACACCAGTCAGCACTTCTATCTCTAAGTGCTCTCCAAGCTGCTAGCCTGGGGCTGCAGCCCATTGAGATATAACTGAAAGCTTCCACTGGAGTTATACTGGGCCAAGTTTGTTAACCAGCCTCTGGGAGCTCAGTGTGATCAGATTACTGCCTGGTATACTGATCACAGCACACACATACCTTATATGACACTATAAAACCCCAGCAAACCAGACACACCATAGTAGTGTGGGTGATACAGAGAGTGTCAATGGTAATATATGGGTGCTTCCAGCCTATCAGGAAGGTCCACTATTTAGAGGCTCAAAGGGCTTTGGATGTTATGGGAAGCAGATAAAACAGATTCAAGGTCAAAATGCTGCAACTGAAAAAAGGTCATTAGAGTAACCGGTAAAACTGCTGCTATTAATTTGTGCTTTTTATTACCAGTTTGTCAGATTCCGTTGATAGGTGTCCAGGAATAGAGTCTTGGAAAGCTTAGCTGTGACTGTCTCCTAAGAACACAGTGGCCACTTCCCAGATTGTGCCAGCAGCTTTAGGGAACTCATAAATCTGCTTAATTCTGTTTGAGGCTTGGAGAGGATTCCACACGGGAGGAAAATTTCATCTGTTGAGGCACACATAACGGCAAACTAAAAAATAAATAAACACTAGGATGACACTGTGGATAAATGGGAGAAAGATGGGATTTGGGGAGAGTCAACATGACTTCCATGGGTTGCTGAGTGTCATGTCATTGTGAGCTCCTGTCAGAGAGACACCTGCCATCACTGCACAGAAAACATTTCAGGCACTCAGTTTAACAGTGGTAAGTTTAATCTACCAGTTATAAATCAACCGAGATACAGCAGTTGGGGTCAAGCATGTGTTAAGTGAATACCCCTGTGATCTGTGTGAGGTCTTGAAACCACTTTGCGGAAACCACTGAATTAAACTAGCTCATTTGCCTTGTACTTCAGTGAGGCACAAAGTCTCCACTTGACTATAAATTGGGTCAGTGTTTGGCCACAAATCACATTGATCTTGGAATCCATCCTAACGCCTCCCGGGTCGGCAACTATAGCAAGAACCATCAGCAGAATACCAGCAGGGAACCTCCTGACAAGTCCTGACCCAAATATGAAAGAATGTGCTTCCTGAACTTGCTGAATGTGCTACAGAACACTTCATCTTTTCATCTTCAATCACATTTTTTAGATTACTGTAGTCAATCTGTACACATTCCCTCACGGCCAGCACACTCCACTGATGATTCACACTATAGGGAATCCCCATTCCTGGACACATTCCAGGAAATGTTGCGTGAAAATCAATCACGTGCCACCTGCCACCTTCTAGGTCATCTACCCATGGGACTGAGTCAGTGTGACATGAAACATGGCCAAATTGATCTCCATTACCAGAGTTGATGAGGGCATGTTTCTGTCCAATGACTGACTGAAAAAGAGATTTTAAAAGACCATGAGATGACCTGTGGTAATTGGTGTCTTTGAAGACATATGGCTCTATGATAAATGTCCACAGAATGGACATGACACTGAATCCATGCGTGAAAGGAGTTCAATATGAGTCAAGTAGTGATAAGCTGAATACAAAAACAGAGAGTTGAGATTTTTTTTTGTTTCCTCACCTGGTTTAGAAAGAATACTTCAGCAGTGTTCATTGCCTTGATTTTAAAGGACGTTTTAGTTCATGAGTCAACTCAATTCTATTCTGGAAGGCCAGGTAGTGGTGTGCGACACAACTGCTGGACACTCCTCTGCCGTGTTACATTACCCATCATCTCACACAGAAATGTGCCTCCCCTTTATACAATAGACTGACACTGTCATTTAAGCAAGTAAAACATCTCAATAGTACAACCTTGACCTACAACAGATGGACAGACCTCCAGTGTGCAATCACTGAAAGTGATTATTTCTCAACACTCATTGTCTTTTGGTAACACATTTGTGTGTCATTGAGAATGGGAGGGAGAGTCCCATATGGTCCAACTCTGCAGACCAAGCAAGCCCAGTCTAGGTCAGTGGGTGCAGGGTAAACACTCACTCTGTTCCCTCTCACCTCCCTCACCCTTCTTCACCTTGTCAGCACACATACTCATGCATGCAAGTGCACACACTCACACACCATAATCACGCACACACACATAGCTCTCTTTCACAAATACACACCCACATCATACACACTCACTGGTCCTGTAAAGAGAGGAGTGAAGACAGAGTGGAAGTCTTCAAAGTCACAGGAGTGTGGAGGACAGAGGGCCCAAACGGACCAACAGGGGAAGGCATTTAGGGCCTTTGACAGAACTAGAACACCTACATCAGCAGCATGGCCCGGTGAGCTCATGGAAGCAATGCACAGCATTTTGGCCTACAGTTGCACATCCGCAAGTGGAAGATTGGCACTAGGGGTGGTAAGAGTCTGGATGTGATTCCAATGCCATATGTAACACATATTACTCATCATGGAGGGCTTCATAAATGCAAAAAGAAAACATTCCCGTAGCCAATCATTGTTGACATATATATTAAGATGATTTAACATATCTGGATATAGCGTGTTTGTGTGTGTGTGTGTGTGTGTGTGTGTTTTTATGTTAATGTGTGTGTGTGTATTCTGACAGGCAGGTATTCTGACATCAGAAAACTGAAATTGCACACTTATAATGCTTACTCAAATCAATCACTGAGACAGAAATTCTGAAAAATATCTGTGAGATTTAAAGAAAACTCCTGCTAAGCATTATTTCTTGCAATGGAAAACCAAACATCTTATGCAAATGCTCCGAGAAAATATTATGTCTGTCAGCGCAGGAAATTCCACTGTGAAGCCGTGAAGCAGTGAAGCCTCGTCATTTTGGGTTCTCAGCCCAAGAGACAACGAAAAGCTGGGGGAAACTTCCTTTCTTCACAGCCAAAACTTCCCACTGGACGTGACGTGAGCTTACATCAATGCACAGTGGAGCGTTATGGCATGTTCTGTTCCTGCCATTGCCCATAAATGGCAATGATATAAAAAATGTGTTAGGAAATAAGAATAGTTTGTGGAATCAAAAATATTTTCCGCTGCTTTAATAAGTGTTCTGGTGTTGTGTATTTATAGTGTGTTGTGTTGCACAATGAAACACTTTCTTTGTAAAGTCATGTTTGATCTACATTACTCAGTGAATGCTTTTACAATAAGTTACCTCCCTCTATTTTTCTCTCTCAGTGACTCACTCTCGGCTGCTGGGTAAGTTTGTGTGAGCTGCATGTCTGTTTAGACTAGACACTGATGATAAATGACTTTCTTCAGCTAGTTTAGTAAGTGTCAGTGATAGTGTCGTCCTGCCTGATAGCTTTCCTGACAGATATTCCCTAATTGTGAGCCGGCATTTAGCAGGACCTTACAAGTGACCATGGCAAGCACATCACAGCGCTAATGTGTTGACACAGTGAGGATTGGGGTACTTTCAGCGACACATAAAAGCCTCACTAAGTCTGCTGGAAATGAAGCATGGCTGCCATTCACAGGCACACCCAAGCTCTCACTAGCTTTGCACCTCCATCTCTGTTACCTCCTTACGTGAGAAGCACTGGTCCAGAGGAGCCTCCCTGCTATACTGTCGGGTTAGCTGTTAAGCAAGCTGTCATGAAACCATGCATATTCTCCCCACTGTGTGTGTGTGTGTGTGTGTGTGTGTGCAGTATGTGTGTGTGTGTGTGTTTGGCTAACAGCGGCAAGAGAGCCACGGATGAATTACTGTACATTAAGGGCGAGATGGGCAGGTGGAGACAGACCTTGAGCAGGAGCTGAGCCTACCTAATGTAGCGTCATCAGATCCTGACATCGGTTCTCAGGAGTGCTGAGCATGCAGTGATCAGTACACAAAGACTCTTCGCTCCACTTATAGCGCTGAACTCTTTCACTTTGACTTAATCTCAACAATGAGCTGTCAGTGTTCCTTTCAAAATAAAGGAAGTACAGTGTAACCTTTTGAAATGAGATTAGCACATTTGCTTGTGTGTATGTGTATGTATATGTGTATGTGTGTGTGTGTGTGTGTGTATGTGTGTGGGATTCATTTGAATCATAAATAAAGCCCATGTCCCATCCCTGTGCAGCACTATTGCATGTTAAAGATATTAAACTGCTTGAAATGTACGCACTACGAACTTTTGGAGGTTCTTCAGTTTGCCACTGTGGAGGAACCTGGGTTACTCAAAGAACCTTTGGGTTCTGTGAAGAATCTTTATAGAATTGTATTCTACTGTTATTATTATTATTATTATTATTGACACCTTTTAGGGCTCATGTTGTAGTTAAATATCTAAACAACACATAACTTTCAAAAATACATTACAACTACAAACTGCGCTTTACATCATTTATTTGTTTTGCCTAGTTTAAAATTAAATATGAGTTTCATCAAAGCAAAGCATTGTCTCTTTGCTGTTACCATTGCTGGTTGTCCTGACTGAAGTCCAGGATTCTACTGTAGCACTTGAAGGATCACACAAGAAGGATTTGAGTGATTTAGCATGCAGTTACAGTATAGGTGTTCAACTGACTTCTGTTCCATGTTAGCCACAGCTGATGTTTTGGCTGGGTTTATTTCTTTAAAAGTATTTGTCATCATCAACTCTTAACAGAGAGGGTTAGGTTCAATCCTAAGTTCAACCGAAGTACAGTTAGTTTCTGGGTTGTACATTATTACTACATTTACATACCTGTGCATGTTTAGAATGAGCGGCTGGGGTTCGTCTAGTGTTCTTACTACAGGGACCTCAAAAAATATCTCTATGAAGTTTGCTGAATCTGCAATTGGATCAAAATAAATATAATCATTAGGCCGACTAACGACAAGAAGACACAAGTAAAAAGGTTAAAGTGATACAGCACAGTGCTTGTTTGGAGCTAGGTGCACAACACTGTGGGACGAGGCATTACAGTGACATTACATGCGGAAGGAGATGGAGCCATGTCAGTCTCTTTCAGTAATATACTGTCATGTTTGATCTATGGAAGAAGCTGCCATAATGAGTTAGGGCCTTCGCACATAGGCCCCAACATTAGCGCATAATGCAGTAAACAACGGGTTTTAATTAAGTGGTGCAAATAAAAACATAAAAGAATTATAACCTTGAAGACGAGAGGGTTTGACGGTGGTTTGCAGGTTTAATGCTGACAGCAGACAGCGCAGTATTCATGTCAGCACCAGAGTGCGAAGGCCCTTGTAATTAATATAATTACAACAACAATTTCTGCAGGTAGCCTAACCAGTCATACTGTAATATTTACCATTTTTTCTGATCAAGCCATGGATCACAGACACACATCAGGTCATGACACTTGTCTGATGATGATGTCATATTTTGTCCTAAAAATGACCAGAGAGAAAGAAGACAATGTTTTTGCAATAATAAACCACTGTGTCCAAATAGTGCGAGCAAATAATTCCATATTAATTCATTTATGGTAATGGAAATACCTGGCAGAGATGAAGGCTAATGCTGGGCTTGCTGCTGATAGTAGTGACAGTGGTAAAGATGCTGCAGCTGCTCATAGTGCACTCTGTGGTAAAAATTGTGTAGAATTACTGAAATGCTTTTAATGTAGTAGAAAGGGACACACAAAGACAAGAACAGCCAGAGTCACTCACCTGTGCTACAGTAAATCAGTGTAGGCCTACTATGAGAAAGGAGGTGGAGACTGACCAGCATGGTGTTTGGTGATGCACTCATGAAGCAAAACCGTAGCCTGGCAAGCCATCCTGTAACATAAATGTATAGTCTGGGCTCAATCCTAGGGGCGGAATCAGCGGTTGTCTTTGAAAGTGGATAGCTCTATGACCAATCAGAGCAATCGGTCATCTTGTAACACATGAGCATGACCCCAGAATGAAATTTGTGAGTCAACGTCACCTGTTGCTGCATGATAACTCAAAGCCCACCACCAAGCATGACACACACCAGTACAATTTCTGCTTTTTTGTCTCTATTGTGAGTGATAATGAGGGTTTGTTGCAAGAAGCACATAGCTATGTCTAAGGTGTACAGCATGTACTCAGCGCTGTGCTGTGCGGTGTAATGGAAAGAGGGGCCACTGTTTTGGGCTGATGTATGCCTTCCTGCCTGTTTTTGACTCTTGCTCATCCAAAACAGAGAGGACAGCAACCAGCTGCTCTCATGCCTCCAATGCTTGCTCTTTGGCTGTGACTCAGTCCTTATGATCGGGCCTGTACCAAGGCCAGCAGTTCAAATCCATTATTGCGTCTCAGCGCAGTGTGAAGACTTTCAGGGCGGAACAGGGATGTGAAAAGTTCCAGTAAGCTCCAATAAATTCATTGGCTCAGCCATGATGGCTGGTGGTATCCAAACCGTGAGTTTTTTTGGAGGGATTTAAAGTGTCAGAACACAAACGGGTCCCGTCGGACCACGTAAAATCCACCCGATTTCCGTATATGGGCTCGCGAGTGTGTAAGGAAACCTCCTCTGTGTGTGAGAGAGTGCAATAGTATGTCAGTGTGTATGAGAACATTGGTGTGTGTGTGTGTGTGTGTGCGTGTGCGCGTGCATGTGTTACAAGAATGTATGGATGGACTGCAGGAAATTTTTCGCTTGATCCTCTTATTTATGTTGAGAGATCATCCAAACGTAAGCACACTCCTTTTTTCCAGGCCTGATCACTGGAAGTATTTACTTAAGACATTTTTCCCCTCAGGCCCTCCTGTGACAAGGCGTGTCGTCACGGCAGGCATAGAAGCACACTAAACACAAGGCCGTGGCTGTGCGCCCAGACCGCCAGCCTGAAAGAGGAAGCCATAAATTGCACGACCATTCATCAATACACTCCCCCTGTTCTGCAGGCCGTACACCTACGAAAGGAGAGTCAAGATGTTGTCATTTTACTAAGAACACACAAATGTGTTTCTGCAGGGTAGCACAGAGTAGTGGCCAGAGGCAGATGTTTTACTGCTAATATGTTGTTTACTGACTCATGGCTGACTCTCTCTCTCTCTCTCACACACACACACACACACACACAAGCATTCAAGTATTTTTTAGCCTCAGGGGTGGGAGAAAGTTTGCCACCTGCTAATGTTGCAGTTCCATGCCAGCGCCACTCACCTGACGCTGTAAAGTTGAGGGCCCTGCCCTAATTCCCTACATCACTCTCAACTTTTTGCATACTAACAGACCATTACCTCCACTAAAGCAAGTTCAGACAACCTGCTGAAGGTGATAAATCAGTGAGAGCTGTCAGACCTGGAGGCCATGGGAGGGTCGTACCTTTACAGTCATGTTCACAGTCATGGCCAATAAGTGAGTCACTTTCAGTCCAGTTCATACTGGATGCGATCTTTAATCTCAAGATTGGGCAAATCCAGCGTAGGCTGTGGAGCTCTGAAGGGGGTCTGAAGGAACCTCTGCTAAAATCCTATAGTTGTTAAACTGGTGCATTTGGAGTTGAGAGAGCTTAGAAAAGGAATGTGGTTCTTTGAGATAAAAAAAGTTCTCTCTCTCATGACAAAAATATTTCTGTTTCACTGTTTCATGTTTCAAGCCCATAATAATATACATACATACATGCTTCATTTTAAACTTTTCTTTGAAACCTTACCTATTTAATCTGAATAATTATAAGAAATAAATGACATAATTATAGCACAGGGAATGAATGAAAAAGTTACAGCATTGGGAATGATTCAACAGTAAGAGCTCATCTTGTTTGGTTTGAAATTGAATGACTTGCCTTTGTTGATATAAAAGGGCTATCTGGCCTAGTTGGACTAGATGTGTTTGGCAACAGGTAAAAAAGATCATGACGAGAGAATAGCAGAGAAATTGCTTCAAGTTAAATGAGTATCATGTGGGGACTTTTTATTCCTTCCTTTCCTTTTAAGATGAACCAGAGGCACATTCAAGCTGTGTCATCACAACACTTCCCTGCCCAGGACTGGGACAGGATCCTCTTGAGAAGCACGTGTGGAGTTCAGACCTTGCTCCCTGCCGTCTGGCCAAACGTTGTTTTTAAAATCTCCTGTCACAGGAGGGTTCCAGGCCCATTGGTCTGACCTAGATTTGTCAAACTTCTAATTAATCAACATCCATGTGCATTCTCTTGGGGGTTTCCGAGCCTTTCAGAGGAGTGCTCAAACAATGTCTGGGCATACAGAGCAGTATTTATAAACAGGCTCCACATGCATGCCTGACTGTTGTCCTCTCAGCAGGACACTTGGATGAGGTAAACAGTGAAGTCAAACACTTCATGAGTAATGTCAGTGGCAATGTTTTGTCCAGACGAATAATCAGGTAGCCAATGATTTAAAGAGAAACCTGTGAAGGGTCTTGTAAAATGTGTTAGGTGCTGTGCTAGTATAGAGGAAAAGTTAGGAGGTTCATAAAAGTTAGGACGACTCCATGCGCTGAGGGGAGCCTGAAAAAAATGACTAACAAAATTAGTAATAAAATGTGTGTGTGTGTGTGTGTGTGTGTGTGTGTGTGTGTGTATGACGAGATAGCTACTATTGTTCCTCGATTGCTACAACAATTATGGCTTATGACTAAATATGGTAAAATAAAAATATATGAAAAAAAATGTCAACTATATCAGAGCTGGCCATGTCAACATTGTGTCTTGTCATGAGTGTACAGTACTGGCTGTTCTTTGACTTGGGACAGTGTAGAATTTAACAGAAATAGTCAGTGACTCACGATGGATCCTCTTTGGCTTGGCACATGTCAGTGGATCATTTTTGGTGGTCAATGACCGCCTCCTGGCAAACCAGGCTGTTGATATTTGGGTAGGGTCTTGTCTTGCAGCATTTGGGCAGTTTTGAAAAATCTGACTATTTTTGGAACTCCGCTATGTAAGTACAACATCTGGACTAGTAAAAGTCATTTTCCGGGAAGACGAAAAAGGAAGGAAAAAAAGGAGAGGGAGTGTTTGACTACGTCAAGGCGACAGAGTGCAACATGTGCTGTTTCCCAACATGAAAGTAACATCCATGAAGGGCCTAAGGCTATTACTCATCACAAGCCCCCTTTCACCTGGCTGCACATGTCAGAAATACTTCACAAAGAAATTAGGACAATGAAATGTACAATGAACAATGAATTTAAAATCCTAAAAAAATTAAAATAATAAACAAGCTTGAAAAAACAGCTTAACCAGCTTATGATGGTT